>CM046446.1:95207313-95424813 GCA_025506515.1 Flaveria trinervia | reverse complement strand
GTGAAATACTATTTTGGGTCCAAAACGTGGTCAAGAAATCTACAAGGACAAAAAAATATCACTAGAGGTAGCCAACTTTCCTTATTTACTTTTAAATGGGTCAAATCAGATTATGTTAATCTCTAAAGACCAGAAAGTAAAATAGAAACAAAAAGAGGGAAATGGGCTAAAATCACCAGTGTGTATTATTAATGTGCAAAACCTCCTAAATCGTTTTATTTGAAAAATTATAATGCTACTGAACTACTAGAACTTAGGCAACAATGCTTGACACACTAATTATCAACATATAAAAAATTAGACAAGTTTCTAGGGTCGACTCAACTGACCCGACCTGTAAAATAGTTTACTATTTTGACCCATGACCCAACCCGACCCAACCGGCTGACCAACCTGATTTGCCACCTCTAAATTTCCACTACTAGACACGAATCTTGAGAACCTAAAGCGGTATTATCAGGGCTACATGGAAAGGATGTATAGTTTTAATGTAACAAGTTGTCAATAAAAGAGAAGTTGCAATATTTCAATAGGAATGTACCTTTGACTGGTGAGTCAGACCAGGGGTATGAATTTCTTGTACCATTCCACAGGCTTCCCGATGAGTTAATCTTTTTTGGGCGGCTAAGGAATTCAGTCCGTCCAGCTTTTGGTGTTCTTTGTCCATCAAATCGCCACCTGTTCGACTTCTTAGCGCTGCATGAAATAATTTTACATTATTGGTTCAATATTAAGATCTTGCCATTGAGTATACATGAAATAATCAACAACCAACAAACATACAAATGATCATGTAAAATTCAGAACATTACTATATCCTTCTGGGTGACAAAATTGGCAGGTCGAGTAATGCATCAATACAGGTTCAGTCAAACAAATAGATTTAACTGCAAGTCACAGCCCCTAGGAACACTTCTCTTACTTTTTTTTTTCAGTTTACATAAATAATTAGTGTTGAATATGATTTCAAAACAATAGAATTACAACAGTAGTCTATTGTTTGACAAACAAAAGATTTCAGAAGGTTTCATGCATTTTAAATATGCTTCCGCATCTATCAAAGCCCCTATGATCTGTATTCATAAAGCTAAATCTTTTAATTCTGCCCATTATCACCTCTACAAAAACAATACTTGACATTTAGAAGGTAAAGAGGAATAAAATGAATGAGGTCTAAGAAAATTATGTACACCGGAGCCATAAATGATAAACTCATAAACCACATAAGTTGCATATCACTGTATAGGCCAAAACAGCCTCTAAAAGCAACTTCTTATACTTGTATTCTTGATTATTTCTTTTTTAGCCAAAACAGCAGATAATACATTTTAGTTTTTTCTAAAGAGGTACAGGTACCCAAAATAGAAGAATAATACGACCCTGATCTTTACATCAAGAGTTAAGGGAAAGAGAAAAAGAAAACATTTAACTTACTGATAATCATGCCACTCGATAGAAGTAATGGTGTAATGTAGGACTAAACTTGACCCAACTGCCACCAGTGCTAAAGGAGTGTCATTCGAGCTCTGAAAAAACATGAAAAGTAGAAAATATTATAGCTTTATAACGCATATCAAGAAAAGAGATCATAAAAATTATTAATGAAGTTTCATAACTGACCAGAAATATGCATGTAAACGCAATGACTCGCATTGACCATTTAATAAATTGGGCTACACCAGCATCTACATCTCCATCTTCTGAAATAACATATTTTCGCACCAGCCAATATCCAAGACCTGCTCCTAAAAGAACAATTGTAAGCAGAACAAACACTGAAACCTGCAAGATTAGATGCCACGCTTAAGATCACCGATGCTTATACCTTTAGTAGATTTATGATTTAAATTACTTTCTGGTAAGATAAATGATGCAGTCATTTGTTTGATAGATATTCAATACACATTTAATAAGACAATTTTTGTTCCATATTTATTAATATCAAAAAAGATATAACAGAATTGGCAAAACGGGTGGGTAAGGCGAATTTAGTAACTGGTCAATATGGTAGCTTTTTTTGCGGGTCAAAATGGATTAGGTTGACTGAGGACACTATTTGTCCAAAGAATTAATACACCTTTTAAATGTTAGAAAAGTTCCTTTTTGGTACAGATTCAATTGTCAAATTACCTCTTTGCCAATCAATGACAGAACACCAACGAAATAGTTTGGGTTAACAAAATATCTCTATTGTCAAGAAAGTACTTACTGGGTTCTGCATCTCTTGACTAAATCCAAAATTTGAGAGGATTGAATTGACAAACACTGCAACATAATGAACCAGAAAAGATCCTGCACCGAGCTGTAAAATGCGGTAAATAAGTTATATTCAAGCAGAGCTGTGACAGAAACCAAATGCTACTAGTAAATTTCATATTTAAGTTTTATATCATATAAAAAATCATGTTTTGACAGCCAAATACACCTTTGAGTCACTGTAGTCACCCACATCATGCCCACATCATGCCCACAACACTCATTTTAGTAAATCAAAAAAAAATCACCACAATTATAAATTATAATTTTCATTTTGTTACACTTTTACTTACATGTGGCAGCTTCAATTCATTTACTATAATGCGTCGATTAAAATTGTGTCTTGAATGGGTCAAAAAACATAGCTAAAAGGGAAGTGGATTGAACAGGTTAAACGGCACCCAAAGTCAATCTCCAATGCACACAACCACCCAAATTGCTTTGTTCAAAATTTAGATTTTTATTGTAATAATGTTGTTATAGTAATCATAAGTGATAACCCAAATTGCTTTGTTCAAAATTTAGATTTTTATTGTAATAATGTTGTTATAGTAATCATAAGTGATAAATTAACTATTTATAAACAATTAAAACAAATCGATAATCATTTCAATCCGATCCATGCAACTTTCGACCCATACAAGATATTGACCTGTTACCAACCCATTCATCTTGCCACTTCTAAGTGCACCAAATGTAAAATTACACATGTAATGTACTCCGTTCGTAAATAAAATGAATAGATTTCCGAGTGTCTTAAAGTGCAGTAGAGGTTGATTCAAACTGGAGGACACTTACCAGTGAGGTATACATACTTAAATAAAAGGCACTTTTCCTGCCAGTAGGTAATAACTTCATCCCCTGTTCAAGATCAAATGTAGTCAGAAAAATGATATTTAGGTAAGTCAACAACAAGATTAAAAAGAATGCTGAATGAGCTAAATTTACAGATTCTTAATGATGTTCAATTACAAGCTTCATATTGATGCTAACTTTACCAAATGACATGTGAAAAAAAGTGTGCTAACTGTTTAGCTTCAGTAAGGTTGTGGTTCCCAACTTGATAAAACAAAGCCTCTGTTTTAACTCTCACATGTTAACTTTTATTCCCAAATATAATTATCAATTGTCATTTGATTTCAAAATTTTTATAAATAGCAACATTACGTGCATCAACAAAAAAAATCAACATAAAACAAAATACTAGCAAACGATTGTGTTACCAAACAAGACCTAAAACTCATATCATAATCCAGTAATCCAAACTACTGATCTTCAATGCGACTCTTAGTGGTCTGTGTGTTTGGAGAAACTCTTCACAAAAGAGAAAATGTACCTGATAAAGCAGAATGAGAACAACAGCTAAAACTCCAATAGCCATAGAACTGGTATAGTAAAAAGGAACCCACTCGCTAACAATGGGTGCCAAGAACAGCAGAGCAATTCCCACCAAAAGCAAGATATACCGCCAGCCCTGCGACACTGCATGCCACAGATATTTGAAAACATGTCAAAAATCACATTGTAAATGTGAAAAATACAAAAAAAGAACATTAATACGTCATCTTGAACAGTACTTTTTTTTCATTGCAAAGCAACAACTTAATTGTGAAAATACAAAAAAAAAATAGAATTTGCAGAATACCAGCTTTTTACCAGTGTGCAAGTATAAACACAAAAACACAACAGCCTAGTTGGCACCTTTTGTCTGAAATCATCAATCTTTGAAGTATTGTGTAAACAAATTCAAATTTCAACAAAAAAAATGGTCAAACAGCTAACCTTCATCAAGAGTGACAGTTACAGAACCAGAAACCCCACCAATTAACTTCACGTCAACAAATCTTTGCTCATAAGGTGACATTATGGAGCTCCATGATCCTTTTTGGACAGATGTCCAGTCATCCTTTTCACACTGGCACAACCCCAATGAGGCGTTCCTGCAAACAACTACCTTGGTGAATAAAGTATTTATTGCATCATGTAACTTTGTTAAATAATGGTGTGAGAAAAAGAGATATTACAGACAACTACTATAAGTGGCACTTTCAACCATTAAACATGAACGGGTCAATATGGGTTATAGTTTATCTTAAATGGGTTAAACAAGTCAAAATCAAAATTTTAGCATAAAAAGATAGGTTAATCAGTTTGAAAGTGGTCCATAGTGCATTTTTTAAATGCATACACCATCCTAAAAAGTTATATAACAAAATGTGTGATTGTATAAACCAATGATATAGATCTTATAATCACTATTAACATGTTAATTATTAAGGAAGAAAACAGAATATGGAAAAAAGCAAGTGTGTGTGGGTCAACACAACCCAACCCACCAGTTTTGACCCATTACTTGGCCTGCCTGACCGACCCATGCTGTCACCCTTTACAACACCAACAAAAGCATAAAAACGGAACTTATAAAACTTCTTACTTACCGGTGAAAACAGATTTGAATCTTGTTGTGCCATTTATCAGGGATCACTACTGACGGGACCAACATAACCTTATATGCTTTGGCATAACTATGAATTTTCATTCTTGAAATACCATGTACGGGAACACGTTCACAAGACTGAACATCTTTAGATCCTTGAGAAGAGCCACGAATTGGTGTGGGGGTAACATCTATAGTTGGATGCCCCACGTCAATGCCTGTTATATCACGTAATGAAATCAATTAGTATTTGAAATACAGTTCAAATAAAGCGTCAAGCTGCAAAATCACCCAATACATTACCATATTCTAATTGAAGTTATAGGACACTAAGTGACATCTCACCTCAAATCCTTGGATGTGACAAGTCATGCGACTTACCGCCCATATAGATTAGAATGATACAGCCCTAAAGTTGGCACCTCTATATGAAAGTAACTACCTAGATGACACACTTTAGTCAACAACACACTGCTAATCACAAGTGATTCAAGGCATAATGCTGAACATAAAACATATACAATTGTCTACATCTGCGAACACTTTATTCAACATCTTAGCGAGGTTGTTAACAACTTGCACCAAACTTGGAATAGTCATCCACTACGCATCACCCGTACCATAATGCAAAAAATGCTAGTGCAAGGTCAAGTAACCAAAGAAAAAAGAAAATCCCAAGCTCCCATATTATAAAACTTTATACTTGATTCTTGCAATTTGTTCCTTTACAGAAGAATGAATTCAAGTTTTCAACAATAGTTTTAGAAACAAAACCAGGTTTTAGAAAACCCAAAATCCCCAAGAAACCCTAAAACAGAAATCTGTAAAAGAAATTTGACTACTTCCATCGAACTTTGATAAATCACCCACTGTAATTATAATTATAGTTATATTCAGCACGTGCCTTGCAAATTTGCTAGCGAAAGAAAAGAGGTAGGATCAAATCGAATTCAAATTTCCCAGATGTGGGACTAAATTTGTCTATTTTGTTAATTGTTTGAAACCAAAAGTTAAATGATTCGAACAAGGATAAAAGTTGCATACCTCGATGTGCAGATGGTTGGTGATGTGAGCAAAATGAAACCCTAGAGAGTCCGCAGAGGATTAATAATAGGAGCATAGCAGAAGTGGAGGTAGGAGTGATGATTGTATTCGCCATAATGGTGTGTGTGATTACTGATTTCGCTACGAAAACAAAGGGAGCGAAATGGGTCTTTTAAATCTCCCAAATTTAAGCATCGCATTCGCATGTGTTTAGGTCGGTGTGGTTTCCTTCGTTCGGTAAGCAAATGGTTATTCGCACTCACAAGTTGCACCCCTTATGTATCGTCGCATTGCAATTTGGGTCCGTGGGTCCACGTCAGGGACGGAGCTTGAACATCTTGTAAAGGGGCAGGACAAAATTAAATTTTTTTTTTTTGGGACAAACTTGAGATTTATATCATAATTTAAATTACCAGACTAAAAGTTTGAACTAACAGACTAAAACTTAACACTATCGACGGAAAAAAAAAGGACGACGCTCTTGGTCGGGGCTTACCGAAAATCTTAATTTTTCTCTTTGTTTTTAAATTAAATAATATTTTGTATACATTATCATTATATTTTTTATTTCATCTACTTAGAACTACTTTTAACAAATATTAAAAAATTTATTATGATTATTATTGTTTTATCAAATATAAAAATGAATAGTAATATATTATCTATCATTCACTCACAACCACTAATAATCATTCTCTGTAATATAAATAACACACTTACATATATATATATATATAAACAATGGGTTGTGAATGCTCTTGAAGAATATAGGATGTAAAGAATTTGTGTAGTTTAGAATTATAACTACATGAGTGTATGAGTTTGGGGCAATTTTGGCCGGGAAATGACAAGTATACTCGAGTAAGATAACAAGTATTATTCGAAGTAGTATTGTATATTCGTATTAAAATAAACAATAAGTGTTTAAGTTATCGTTTTAGAAAAGTCATCATATTATTGTTTATGTCGTAAAACATAATTACATTTAATGATATCATTATTATTATTTAAGTAGTTAAATATTTTTAAGAGATTGTTTGGTTTACATATATTTTACCAATAGAATAAAACATATTTTAAAAATTCAACAAATACCTATTAGTGGTGGTGGTGGTTTCAAGATTACGTTGTCTTTTCAATTGGCTAAACCACTAGCAACAATATTAAGCTTGTTTTATCAAATTATGGTGGTGGTGGCTTCAAGATTACGTTGTCTTTTCACACACAACATGATGTTATATGATCGAGAATTGATGGTGGTGTCGGTCCCTGTCATCAAGCCCCAAAAGTTACTACCTTTAGTGGTGGTTTCAAGCTTGGTCGACGCATATGGCCAATCAGTTTGATGTGGTATCGAGAGAAGAAAAGGAAGTGTTGATGTTTATCAGGTGGGTCTGCAACGATCTAATTAATAACATTGCAATAGAAGTATTTCAATTATATATACAAGATGTATCTAAACATAACTAACATCCTTTAAGAATCAACAATGCTACACCTTTATATGATTTGGTATTGAGTAGAGCCGACCCAAAGGTATATTAAACGAAGTAAGCCGCTTGAGGGGCCCATTTGTAAAGAGTCCTCAATTTTTTTAAGGTTTTAAGATTATAATTGTCACACCCCGACCAAAGCGGCGGAACATGTCGGGGCGCAACTAAGATTGTTCAAATGCACATGACACTATTAAAGTGACAATATTTAATCAACTCATTCATTTCATAACATGTTCTTACAAATACAAGAAAATAAATAGTTCTTAACTAATAATCTAACGGTCCAAAATAAAGTAACGTCTTTAAATCTTCAATCAACCGATAATCAAACCTGTAGCATTGCATAAAATATGTTTTGTCAACATGTATGTTGGTGAGCAATTCCATTACTTTATAAATATAATATAAGGCAAAAATCCACAACTCAAATATGTGAAGCCGTAAATAAAAGTGACAATTGAGGTATATCAATTATAAATAAATGAGGCTCATTTCTAATTGATAAAACTATCATATTACAAGGAGGAGCGTATGATCATACTTATTGAGGATGAGGATGATGATAAACGATCAAAAGCAATAAACATGTAGCAATTAATCATATGAGGTATATAACATACAATTGGACAATTATTATAAGCAACACATAACCTAGAGGTTGTGGGTTAAGGATCTAGATGTTAAATCCTTTTTTTGGTTGAGTAAGTATGCTTGCTACCCTCAAAGTATAGAAGAGAAAACGGAGATGAAATTACTCACTTGGAATAAAATGACGTTGATAAATAAATTTTGAATAAAATCCTCAAGTAAGCAAATCTGACGGTTATAACGTGCGTGTCCTGGATTGAAAGATCTTGAGTAAGTATTGAGTCTTGAATATGAAATATAAATGGTATAAAAGTTCATAAAAATAAGGCTTGGGTTTTCGGGAGTTTTAGTTATATTTTACAAAGTGTATTTAAATAACGTAAGTATAAAATGAGTTTTACAAGAAAACGGGTCCTTGATGTTTAGTTTTACTCAACCATTGTTAAGTTTTACATATGAGAGTTGGTTTAGTGCTAGTATGCACGATCCATTAATGTAAGCATCAAGGTCCGACTTGCACTCTCTTAAACCCGAGTTTGAGACTTTAATTAATAAAGAAATTTGCTTAAACCCGATCTTAGTATAAAACCAAGTTTGGTTCCGTCATACCATAATATTATTAATACAAATAACATAAAGTGAAACATAAGTTAAAAAAAGTTAGAAAAGATTTTTTTTGGCATTTTGAACGGTGACTAGCTCGTTAAGACGATAAGTTCGACTTTTACTCGGGTATATTTTTACCCGAAACTTGGTTTGAGCTAATATTTGTTCCAACACTTCCAAAATCTCGAGTAATATGAGTAATATAAAGTAAAATATAACTAAAAAGATAGGTTGAACTTTTGGTGGTTTGAACATTGACTAACTCGTTAAAACGGGTGTTCGATTTTACTCGGTTTTTACCCAAAACTTGGGTTCAAGCCAAGATTTGTTCTACACCTCCATATCAACCATATAATAACTAAAATATCAAGAAAAACTCAGATCTAAAGTGTTTGATGTAACATGGTTACTTAAAAGTTATTTAAAGTGCTTAAACAAGCGTTCGGTTTGGTTCGGTCTTTAACTCGGTATGAACCCGAGGATGGTTACCACATGTACAAAACCATTGAACTAAAAATAAGGTAAAACTTCCAGATCTAAACTCAAACAAGAAAGTTAAGCGGGTAAACTTCCCGAAAACGACCCAAATGGGTCTAAAATGCATAAATATGAGTTTGAATGCCCACAATACTTAAATAAAGATGAAAATGGTTTTGTGAACATAAAAGAACTTGGAAAAAAATGAAAATATCCAAAATTACATACCCGAAATGATTTGAAATGCAAGATTCGGTTTCGTTGACTTTTTAAAGTCAAACTTAAGCAAAACTAGCTAGAACAACTTACACGGTCAAAACTTTTGGGAGAAGAAGATGAAAATATGCAGGTGAAATGGTTGAGAATGAGTGGTATTTATAGGGAAAGATTAGGGTTTGAGGAAATGGGTAATGCGTTTGTCTGGTGGGTAAAAGGGTGCACTTTGATTCTTTTATTTAAAATTAATTTTAATTTAAATAAATTATGACCAGGTATCTACATGTTTGGAGGGTTCTAGAATAGTTATGGGTTAGGTCTTGGTGGTTTTGATGGTTAAAATACAAGTCCGGACCTTAACGAACCGAAAACGTTAAAAAAATTGATTTTGCTGAAACGAACTGTGGGTCACGCCACGAAAAGTATGAAACATGATTACAACATACAATCCATCATTTTATTAATATTCAAATATCCGAAGACCAAAACGAGTCGGGTTTACAATACAGGATAACAAATACAAAGCTAGTCGAAAATGACGAATGTCACAATAATATTAGTTTTTGTTCAGAACATAAAAGAAAACTTTGTATTGTTTTTCATGTTTGCAGAGAAAAGAAGAAACAACCTTATGAATGTTTAAGTCACTGGAAATATGATTATTATTGCTTTAACATCCTTTTCATATCAGTTTGAAAGTTGAAAATGTGAAACAAAAATCTAAATGACGAGCAACTCTTTGTCCCTGAGTTTAAGACTTTAGGTATAATTGTATCAATCATTATCTTTCAGACTATCACAAGACTTCAACCCGTCATCTAGTTTTATCTTACAATAGATTATCTTCAATATAGTTCTCATCTCTTGTAATCTACTTGTATTTTTTGTGTCATGATATCTCAATGGTTGTTTTTTTATTTGTCGTTTATTTGTTAGATATCTTGTTCATTCCCAGTACTTAATATTTGTTTCTTGTTTATTTTTATATGTAACCTATTCTTAAAAGTTGTTTAGTTCATTTGTTAGAATTTTGTCCATTTCTAAATTGTTGGGACCCGGGATGCAAATTGTTTGTTTTTAACTGAGTGTTACGGATCACACTTGTTATCGTTGAACTTGAGGGTTTTGATACATACATTTATTTGTCGTGGAACACTTGTACATAACCAAGAGCATATACTGCTTTATCTTATAAGATTTGACAGATGTATCTAATTGAGTATCATGGGGCACTTGTATATTGATATGTTTGACCGGAATAATATTACTTGTTACTAGTTGTATCATGTCCGTGTAAGTACTAGAAGTTTAGAAAGATTTAAAAGAAGTGATCATTTTTAGGGTTCAATCCACCCGTATTCCTGCTATAAACCCGGATGTAATAAACCCGACCCGACCCAGTTACCAACTTCTAGGGTTCCATCCACCAGTATTCCTGTTATAAGCAACTGAATTAGGGTTTAACCCAATGGACAACAACCAGAAGAAACCCACACCGGCGGATCAATTATCAATCGCCGCCGCTTACATCCTCCCATACCTACCTCCGGCGGAGCTATCAGCCATCTCATCAACCTGCAAAACACTTCATCTCATCGCCAAATCCATCACCACCATCAGATCATCAGACGCTTCAAGAAACTTCGAAAAACTCCCAATTCCCTTCATCAACTGCAATGTCGACAATCATCCATATTCATACTTTACATACACTCATACCCAAATCATAACATCCACAGACGACCCGATTCGACAGCCGTGGGGGTCGTCATTCGACGGACGACCCGACCCGGGTCTGACTCTCCCCCTACAGTCGAAGATGGTTGTGGGTGTGAATGTGAATGTGGGAGGTCCGATGGGGTTTTGGTCGGGTGCCCGTGCTCGAGACAGAAGCTTCATGGGTTGATTTGGGAATGTGGGTCGGGCTGTATGTGCGGGTCGGGGTGTCGGATCCGAGTGACTCAAGGAGGTGTATCGGTCAGGTTAAAGATTGTTAGAAGTTTGAACAAAGGTTGGGGGTTGTGTGCTGATCAGTTTATCAAAGGTGGAGAATTTATCTGTGAGTATGCAGGTAGGTGTTTGTGAAAATGTCTGAGTGAAATAAGCTGTTTTTGTTGGTAATTATATTATAACTTTCTGCTTTTTAGTTTTTTTTTTGTCATTTTTGTTTTGATTGTCCTAATTCTTGGTAGGCCACTTAAGTATGTGCTGCTTGCTGTAAATATGGACGAATATAAAATTTGATGTTGGCTTTAGGTGGGCATGTCATGAAGCAAATGATGTCCGCAAAGGACCTACATACAGCAGTTATATATGCATGTTTGTATAGTTGTATGCATACTCAAATGGGCTTAAGTCTCTTGTACATTGATATTTGCTACTTATATCGACAGTTGATGCAACGTTGTTTTGTAATCCGATTACACGAGCATAGTAGTTTTGCTGCCCATGTAGCAAGATAAGATAATTCTGAAAAGGAAAAAAATTGTCTGATCCTCCCATTAGTAGTTTCAAACCACTTTGATTGTCCTAATTCTTGGCAGGCCACTTAAGTATGTGTTGCTTGCTGTAAATATGGACAAACATAAAAGTATTATGTTGGCTTTAGGTGGGCATCTCATGAAGCAAAAGATGTCCACAAAGAACCTACATACATTACCTATTATGTGTTAGTTGCATTTCACTATAATCCTCTCAGGGATATAAAAACTTATTTGTTACATACAAGATTTTGGTTGCACAATATTGCAACAAAAAAGTTATTTTCTTGATCTTCCTGATCCGATTTTGCATTGACAGGTGAACTTTTGACAACAAAAGAAGCAAGAAGACGTCAATCAATATATGATAAACTTTCATCCAGTGGCAAACAGACACCAGCTCTTCTAGTTGTGAGGGAGCATCTTCCTTCTGGAAATGCATGTATGAGGATTAACATTGATTCCACGAAAATTGGGAATGTTGCAAGATTCATCAACCATTCGTGTGATGGTGGGAATCTTTTAACAGTTTTGGTAAGAAGTTCAGGTGCTTTGCTACCTCGAGTATGCTTTTTTGCATCCAGAGATATACTAAAAGATGAAGAGCTTACTTTCAGTTATGGGGATGCTGGTCTGAATCCAACTGGCTCAAAGTGTTTTTGTGGCAGCAGTTGTTGCTCTGGAATCATGCCTTCTGAACATACATAAATGCAGATTTACAGGTTTTTGGACTTCTTTTGAATGATTGGACACATGTGTTGTTATGATGTTTTTTTCCCATTGTTCTATCTGTGGTGGCAAGACTATGATGTTTTCCGTACGATATCAAAACCGATTAACACAAGGGATAGACGTACGATACCCTAGGTTTCGACAGGGTCATGTCAGTTGACTTTTGAGATAGGACTTAGGGTTGGCAGAGTTTTTAGAATATTGAAATGGAAGAAGCTGACAGTGTCAGGGATATATAGCGCTTTTATGATGGTGGGTAAAACTGTAAAAGGACGGTAACGCTTTCGCTCTCGGTCAATTGGCCGAGCGGCGGTATGTGATTCAAATTGTACAGAGCTGGGTGAGCTAGAGTTTGCGTAATGAAAGTAGGTATATGAATTGATGATGTGGAGGCCGGCTAAAATGGGTATGATGCTTTTTGGGTTAAATGTAGAGTTATTATAAAAAAAATTAAGTTGAGCTTCAGGATTTCAAGTAAAGATGACAAAATACGTAAGCCACGAGACAAAATACGCAAACGAGACAAAATACACAAGTCAGATTGGTTAGGTATCTCTTACAATTCAAGTCCCAAGTTGAGCTTCACGGTTTTGAGTCACGAGACAACTACAACTGAATACTGAGTTAATATGGAGATTCTTGTTGATAATAGATGAGGGTTTTAATTCAGTTTCCTATAATGTAAATGCAAGTCAAGTAATTCTTGAATTATTATTTCGCACCATTTTAACCTTCTCTATTGTTTCTCTTAGTATGATCATATCACTGCATGACAAAAGAGCAACCTATCAACTACACAGCTTTTTTCATCAGAATTATCTGGATTGAAGCATCTGATTGGCGAAAGCCAATGGGTCCCCGCTTTCTTCCTCGTCATCATCCTCGTCATCCTGACAAGGCTGACATAGTTGTAAAGGATTAAAACTCTGTTGTGAAAGAGTAGCACTATGATGGTCATCTGCAAGATTATTCAAACTCGAATCAAAGCTGTTGATGTTAAGTATGTTGTTATTTGAAGCAGATGAAGCATTTGAATAAGCTGGCTGCAGCAGTGAAAGATGGTGCACTGGCTCCAGTTGCTGCTGTGAACCCTGAAGTGCGTTTGCCACCAAGAGCCTGTTGTTTATGAGCTGGTTCTGGACCATGGCTAGCTCCGTCTGCAGTGATGCCACCTGTGAGTAAAAAACATATTTGCGCATTTTTTTAATTGTACCATACAACAATAAGAGGTTCTAATGTCGCTATTGATGTGTTTTATTGATATCATATTCTTTGGATAGTTACAATAATCATACAAACTATCAGATTATTTATTTAAATCTATATTCTTAAGTATGAGCATAGTACCTGTTGTTGCAAAGCCAGGACAGTTGAGACACAACCATAAACCGGGTCAGACAACCGAGCCTGAGCTTCATAAGATATGGTCACAACCGCATGTTGTCTCCGGTTCACCGGTATGTGCATTAGCAGCTTCGACACATTGCTAGCTCCAAACACTTTGTGCACTGCAGCAAACCGAGCTGCACCCTGGTCAGACCCAAAGTAGGGTGCAAATATGCAACCATTGACACACTTTCTTCTCAAGAACTTGCACGCCCCACATGGTGAGTTAGGAATCGAGCCCGTTCTGATGCGGCCCCATCAAATGAGGACCCTCCACCTCGCTTTCCGACCCCAGTCCCCTTGCGGCGGTTGTCTGATGACTCAGCCATGCTAAAATGACAGGTGGGTGATGGGAGTGTTTAGGGGTTTAAGAGACACTTAAGGAGATATTAGGGGGTGTAGTTATACGAGTAATGGAATGTGAGGGAGCACATAAATCTCGTGATAAGGTTGGGTAGAGTTTTTTGTGTGAGAAGCTTCAAAGAGTGTTTTTTAATAGGTTGATCGTATATACTAATTGCTAAACTTCTATTATATTATTACGTATACCTAGTGAGACGAGCTTAAATGACCTTGAGCAATTAGCCTATTATTTATATAATTTCTTTATCTAGTATATATTGTACATATGTACATAAAATCTTGAGTTAAATTTGTTTTTTTTTCTAAAAGATTTAAAACATCAATTTATCTTAAAAGATTTCTTTTATTTTAATTCAAAATTTTCATCAATTGTTTTAACTTGAATAGAAAATAATTAATTATATGGAATGAAATTGAAATAAATGATAAATTGAAATTTATATTTTTAAAATCTTGAAGGATAATAGTTATTTTGTCAAACCTCAATGAACAAAATTGTAATTTAACTTTAATATCTATTACTAATAAATTGTGATAAAAATAACTTAATAACATATATTATGTTATATGTATATATTCAATAAGTAAAACAAGTTGATTCACAAGTAACATTATTGCTAGCTCAAATTTTAGAAGTGGATGAGCTTGAGCTCGAGTTTAATTAAGTTAAACAAACAGAGCTCGATCAAGATTTTCTATACCCTTAGGTTTAGTGTTTACCTTCATATTTTGCGTGATCTATAAAATATTATTTAAATGTATTTAATAAGATAGACATGTTTGATGGTTGTCCCACATGAGAGGACACAAGATTTATGCTGCCCCTGGGATGTGGGAATGCTACCAAGCATACCTAATTTTGAAACCAAGTCATTCATGAATGTAGCACAACAAATCTGAAGAGGTAAAAACGTACACTCGTTTCAATATTCCACACTGAACTCATGAATATGGTGGTGTATTTCTTTCAATATTTTAAGATAAGTATGAAACTACATAAATTTAGTTCATGATTGTGATTTTATAAATTTGTTTTTATTTTTCACAATAACTTTTAGATTTAGTTTACTCATAACTCTACTCCAGAGTCCAACATAATACTTTGACTAAATATCCTTTTATTTATGATTTTATACGTAAAAGTTTTATCGACCAAATGATAGTGAGATCACCACACTCATCCTGTTTGCATAGGAAAGACCATCTAGCGTGCGGGTATGTTTGTTATTTAGGCTAGCATTGAGTCTATTAAAAAGATAATATGCATACTCCCTCCTCATGTGACACTCCCACCTTCTATCGCTAGCCATTAAGTTGGCGCCTTTCTTCCGCCCCTCGTCTGAGTTTAGGAGAATCGAGCTTCATCCACCTATCATCAGTTCTGTTGAATTGGTATAATGAAACCTCCAATCACAACCAATGAATAAAACATGCATCAAAAATCAAATACATGGAACAAAAACACACTTCATCTCCCCAATCCCACGCTGTAGGCAACACTTTTCTCGATTTTCCTGCGAAACACAACAATATCTCCCATCATCGTTCTTCACCTAAATTACACCTCGAGCAACAACCGTCTCCCCCAACTCTGTGCTGTTTGCCGACTTTGTGGTAAGTGGTAACTGATAACCAACATCACGGTGGCAAAACACAGTGAAATTGCTATTTATTCTGTATAATCTTAGTAATTTATAAAATGATGAAACAAACATATCAAGAAACAAACATATCAAAAGTCAAAATAACCAAAAGTATAGGCTCCCTCTATTTAATCCCCAAATATCCTTGTCTACTATGCGAATTCACATACATGGGTGCCACACATGACAAGTGATCTTATGCACCATCAACAAACAAACAAACAACCCACCTTTTAGGAGATTGTTATACAACAACTATACACCACACATGCTCAAAGTATTACTCTTTCAGCACCTATGATGATCTCATTTCAATTATTTGTGGTCCCATATACTTGATTCCCACCATTTCTGATTCTTTTGGCGCCTCGATTTCTTCTAACCACCAATACCGCTCCCTCTCTTCTTCACTCATAACCGCTAGCTCATCTGAAAAATAATATCAAGAATACCAACGCATCACAGAATGAACCTCAACATCTATTGCATTGCTCATTTCATTTCAACAGGTCTTAAATAAGAAGTTAAAATATGTTCTCACTTGGCATTTCCAAGGTCGTATTGAATAATGTAATACTACACTGTGGTGTACTAATTGTCGTATAGTATACATGGGACATACAACGGAGCACAATGTAAATCAATTTTAACATTAGGACAAACATAGTTATCTGCTTACATGGCAACGCGTCATATGGAACGTCTCTATAGTATGAGCAGTCCCGGCCATCTTTTTTAGAATATGGAGGTCCCATCACATCAAGGATTGCACAAGGTGTAATAGCTCTGAAGGCATGTATGTTACCCCCTGAAGCCGGATACAGTACAGAAGTATCACATGGGGCCGTTAAAACACCGTCAGCTTTTAAACATGCTAGTTTCGCTGCACAAACACAGTTATATTCATATTTAGTCAAATAAAAGCTTCGTTTAAGTAGTTCTAGAGAGGTCACAAAATAGGCACGTGGTAACATGTTAAACATGCGTCATCATGAAGAACACTTGTTGTGATTCTATTTTTAATTTAAATTAGCATAAAAAGAATTTGTAATAACGAAATATGATTATCGATAGATGTTGGTTGACGTTGTTGTCAACCACCATCTATTTAAAATCAAGAACACAACCACCTCTAGGGTTTTAATTGCATATATAGAGAATAAGAACTCACGTTGTGAGGGAGATATCGTGTCATCCTGGTTACTAGAGGTAACTAAATCATATGCTTTAATATGCACTTTCCCAAGCAAAAGCTTGTTGAAAACTGTCATCCCTGGATGATTGTGAAGCGGTATGACAGCATTTGCAGGGAGAAAGAAAATACACAACTGCAATAATGAACAGATAATAACTTTAGATGACATCCGAAAAAGCATGTTGCTTCAATAACTGCCAACAACGGAAAGAAAAAAGTTACCGAGAATTTCTCAGACTGGTATATGGTCGTGCATGAGACTTTCGGAGTTACTCCTACGGTACTACTAGTCTCAGAGAGTTGTAAGTTCCTACTTAATCCAACATCTTTTGCTGTCATTCCATCTATAGCAAATACGAATCTAGTCAACACAAAATGCAAATATATTCACAGAAAGATCACATGATAAGAACAAAATACATAACAATATATTATATAATGGATCATCCTTCATAAACATTTCTTCAACATACAAAAGATGTCATGGGTGTCATACTACTTGCCTTATATTGATTAGTGATTAAAATATATTTGAAAAGTTTTGACCATGTACCTTAAAACACAATCACTGTTTTTTATGGGAATCAGTTAGAAATGATTTTAGATCATTGTAGCCAAATAATCAACGAATATAACTACATCCACACGACGTTTTACTAAATCTAAACAAGTCCAACAAGATCCAATCTATGAATAAAGAACACTAGACATCACACCCACACAGGCACAAACCAATGTGGCTCAAGTGATTTCTACTATCATAAACATATTTGCAGGCTTTTTTTAATGCAGGATAGGCCAATCCAATGCCATGCTTGATTTGCTAATTGTTCAATTTCAGGAAAAAGAACTTTCCTTCCACAAGGATTGATCAATCATAGTATGCGACGTTTAATTAGCTACTAGAATCACTAATTAACTTGAGAATGAGATGTACACACTTTTGAATTTGAACATGCAAATTGCAACCTGTACATCTGTATTAATATTTATCCTGCTGATAAACTATCTTTCTATACATTTCTATCAAATTCCTCTACTTTGTGCATTGTGGTTTCGTTCTACAAAACGGCACATCCTGCTTAATGATTAATCGCAATGCTTGGATTCTAGAATTCAGCCATAGAGTAATGTAATCAGGTAAAGGTCTCGTCTGAACAGAACCCATCAAAACCTTACGTTATGCTATAAGTCAGTTTGAATAGCTGCATTGCTGAACTGATTAACAAGCATCCTATGAGCTTAATTAGAGCTTAAAATGATGTTTGTCGATGAAAGTAAATAACCTTCTACTAAGTGCAAGTTCATCAACAGTGATTAAACTAATGTTCTTATCCAAACAGATACAATCATACAACAATCTCAGCAATAACTTCTTAACATCTAATCAATAAACAAACACTCCGCATATAATATTTCATAAAAACAAATCGCTCACCGAGAATACGGCAAAGCTTCTGCACATCGGAAGGAGACGGAACAGTTCCGACGCCTTTGAAGACATCTAAACACGACATATACAGCCTCTGCAACGGAACCGAAGTCGCCGGAATATTCACCGGAAGATTCGCCGGAGACGGCTTCCTTTTGCTGGTAGTTCTCCGGCAACGTTTCTTCTTCTTCCTTATAGCGTTACTGACGTCGGTTAACCTCACCTCAATCGTCATCGATCGATCGAAACCTCAGATCCGATCACAGAATCACAAACGAACTGAATTGAATTGTACAACGGAATAAGAGATGGTGTGTTAGGTTGATTGCAATTGAAATTGGAGGTGTGTAAATTAATATTAATAATGGTGATGATATTATAAGGCGGTGGAGGTGGTAGTGGTGAAATGGAAAAACCAGGGGCGGCCATGGATAAGATCAATTTGGGGTTTTAGATAGAGAAAGTTGATGAGAGAAAGTTGTTTCTTCTAGCGACCACTGTTTCATTCTTATACCATTCTGTTGCTGTTGCAAATATATTAAAATATTTTGTGGATGAAACCGATATTTAAACTTAACTACTGGATTTTTTATATTTATTTATATAATTATATTAAAAACTGTTTTTTCTTAATTTAATAATACATTTTATATTTTTATCATTGTTTTTTTCTCTCCTACATTTATAATCATTTTGAAAATATTTAAAAAAATTATAAGGATTGATTGCACAGTGATTTCACAAATATACCAATGAACAATAACATTTTTTTCTCCCGTTCTCTTACAATCATTCAAAACCATACCATATAACATAAAAAAACATACTTATATATTTTTAGAGACTCCGTTGAAAAGACTTTTACATCACATAAAAAAAGTTATAAAAAAGTTTAGCTTCAGTAACAATATAGTATGGTAAGAAACGTAATAAAAGAAAAGTTTAGATTCAGTTTAATAATTTTGATGATAACAAATAAAAATTGGAGAATAATTTTTTATTGAATCGGTTTTTAATTTATTCTTAAATTCATTAACCTGTTTGCTGTCATATTTGAATCATGATAAAATAACAACTATTAAAGGCTTGGGTTTTCTTAGGCCAAATCCCTTTGGTAAGAAAATAATTATTCTCATGATTTTCAATTAGCATTTTTAAACCAAAATCGAATAATGATAATACCTCTTATTTACTTGTTATAAAATGATATGATAAGTATTTAATTCTATGAATTTCTAGAGTGAGAAGTAAACCAAATCTTGTAGAAGTTGTTAGAGGTTACTATTGATTCAATTACGATGTGTTGCAAGACATTTTATATTTTTATCATAAGAAATTTTAAGATACCTTTTAAAGAAATGAAGTTAATTAAAGTGTTTATGAGTTCATATTTTTAGTCACATGATCATGATGACATGATTTAATCGTGAACTTGTAGTATGTGATATAACATTAGTTCACATGAGAATTAATGATAGTGTTAGGTTTCGACAGTGTACTCACAAATACAATATAAAAACTCAGACATAAATAATATTAATATGTGATTAGTAAGCTATATATATAATTAATCTATTTGTTTTACATGTTAACATTCTAATATCATTTTGATATAATAATCCATTCCATTTGCTATGTGTGACTTTGAAAATATTGTTCACATTCCACCCATTTTATATTAACTTTTATAAATTCATAACAGTTTATAAATATCATTTCACACGTTTGAGATATCATTTTATCATTGTCTATATCAATTTACTAATATCATAAAAATTACATGTCGTGTTGCTATAAGAATCGAATGTGATTTAAATAAGCACTTCGTTTATCTCAGTTTACGTTAACATCGTTTTTACTTTATCGTTTGTGTTTCATAAAAACATTTCTGATGAATTCGTTGGATATAGAAAAAACTATTTATTTTCCAAAATATACGGATTGAAAGTTGAAATTGATATGTTATTTTAATTTTTTCTGTTCATACGTGGAACAAACTGGGATTCGTTACACGTGTCATGATCCTACACGCTTAGCATGCGTACTTCACATGCTCCTTTCCCGGTTTCGTACAGACCTTTTCGATACCATGTTCTGAATTCACAAAATATTATTTAAGTATATATTATATTTAATTTAATTTGTTTAGACTAAATTAGGAATTCGGATCTTAACTGTCCAAAACCTATTTTATTTGTTTCCTTATTTAACTCAGGCACTCAGCTTCCTTTATTGAAACACTGTGAATGTGTGTTATGAATCAAAACCATTGCAATTGATGTGGGATTGGAATTTATAAGCCACATGGGTACGTGGACCAAACGAAATAACTCAACCCAAAAAACTAGTCTGATGGGTGAGTGAACTCATTTGTCTTATAAATCTCACATTAATTGCTTATACAACCATATGAGACAAGTCTCATACCTTACAATGGTTTTGATCCATAACATCTTGAATACTAAATAAAATCTAATCCCGTACTAGTTTACTTATAATCTAGAGTGAGAAAGTATATGTTTTTGCAACGGCAATAGCTCCCATTACGAACCACTTTACTCAAGTTCAAACTCTAAGACGAGATTTTAAACATCTGCCATTAGTTTGATACTCTAGATATCGAACCCATAAACCTTTTAGGAAAATCCCGTGACCACCAGGCTAGAAGCCTAATGGCATGAGGAAGCACATACGTACAACAAAAGGACACAAAACTTGCACACCGGACATGCATGTTTCACAAGCGTAATAAAACAATACATCTTCGACTCCAAACTCGCAAGACACAAACATACGACGTGGTCCATTGGAACTTGACGTGGATAAAAGACGCGAGTCTCAGCTGTCCCTTCGGCCCTTGATTGATAGTTGGTTGCCACTATATTTAAGTTTCTACATGTTTTGCCACTATATGTTTTATTACAACAAGAATACCATTTTGTTCATATCCTCGCATTTCAACTCAGACAAACAGTTTATATACATAGAAAACCAAACTCCCCAAAGGAAAGAAATACCGTTGCTACTTACTAGTCTGTTTTCTCCACCTTCGGAATATCTTCAACCTTGTCTACAATCTCGATAGGTATAACCGGAATTGAATCCCACCATCCCTTCAGTTTGCGATTCCCCATGTCGTTCTTTTTCCGGTTGATGAGCTTTGCCGGCTTTGACGTTGCAGTAAACGACAATATCACGAGGGCCATGATTATAAACTTCAGAGGAACAACTGCCAATATAATTGCACCCCCCGTCATTGCTGTAATCGCCATATCTGTGTGCTGCAACCAACATAACCAGCGAACATCATATGACATGCAACAACAGTTTTAACACCTTACATTTCTTGCGGGCTAAACAAACAAAATCAAATTAACTTATAAGACGATCCCTCAAATTAGTCAAGCTCATAGAACATCTAAAATCCTTTAATCAATAATCTATTATTATAATTAAGGTAATATAACTATTGTCACACGCTACTATACATGATATTATTTAACATAACAAAAACTTACCCAATAGATCAATCCCATTCATAGTAAGCTATTTAAAGAATTTTGACAAATCTCCATGTCATGTTGTATTAACATACCTTGGGGGCATTGGACACCAATATTGACCATATTTTCAGAATCGAAATGTTTGCCAACTGCATGATGTTGTATACAGTGTTGAGTCCATGTTGTGCTGAAACTATGCTCTCCATTGTCGTTTGATCAGAAGCAGTGCACACAACAATTGGTTTTCTTGCCTACTCCATGTCGTCTAGCCCAAATCATCTTTGATACGACCCACATTAAGAATACCGCCATTGCCTTGCCAACCCATTCTCTGCAAGCACGTAAGGTAACTTATTTAGTCTTTATGCGTGTATTCATAACCAAAGCTTTTAATCAAACATTAAGATTAGACGACACCTTACTTGTATACAACTAGTAGGATTATGTTGATCACCGTGAGGGTGGATGCCGGTCTTTCCCACTGGATAATCTCTTGAAACCATGGCAATACACTTTTTAATGGCTTCACCAACTCCTGCGTAACATTATCAATGTGACATTATTAACTTTTAATACATGACATACAGACCATAAGTAGATACAAAGGCACATTATGCAATTTGTATTCTTCTGTACACGGTTTAGGTAATGTTTGCATTTGTGAATGTAAGAACTTACCATCAATACTAGAGCACTATTTCCGATCCCTTCATCTTTCAACTCATCAGCCTTAGCTTTTGCAGTATTGATTTCTTTTGCTTCCTCTCTAACCTGTTCAACCGCTGTTTCCAATGATAAGAGATTTTCAGGTCTATTATTTGCCATTTCACCATGTTCAATCCCTACTTTCATTTTTGTGTTCCCGGTAACAATTTGGGAGACATTTAAATTACGGAGAATGGAACTAGCACTGCATGTGTGTCCAGTGTTGACTGTTTTCAAACTCTCAGCAAGCTCTTGTAACACGTTACTACCTGTAGGCAGTTCATCAAACAAGGCGAAAATAAGGAAACTTTTTGGATCAGGTGGTGCAATTCTAAGCAATTCTCTTGCGGCATGGAGCCTTATTATTCCCAGTATGGTCCTTGCATGCACCTCCCATGCTTGTAGAGGAGATTCAATTTTGAATTTTGTTAAAAACTTGTGCAATAACATGATTTCCTTCACTAGAGCAAGCCAATGATCACGTCTCGTGGAGCTAGTCATCTCAGGGAACTCGATTTGGACATCATCTTGCCTAAAGATCTCAAGAAAATATTTTGGTTTCAATGTGAGCTACAACTAGAATGAAATAATATGTCAACTACAATCCACATTTTGAGTCTATAATAAGTATGTAGTTAAGTTTTTGTGAAATGGGTTGCACTTGAAGTTTCATAAAAATAATTTACATATTTAGCCACAAACAAATTTATGTTTTTGCAAGCTTGTTAGGTGGAAAAACATTTTACAGTTACAAGCACTTAAGTTTTTAATGTCTTCTTATAATTTACATGGCCGTATAAATATAAACATGGTATAAATGTTTACAAGTGCAAACAACCCAGGCAAAAGTTCACACATTTTCCTAAATAGTGTACAAAATGAGTGCAACTTGCATGTATATCGTAGTATGACAGTATGAATCTGTATATAAAGAAATAATCTTACAGTTTCGGGGATTTGTAAATTATTGCCTTGTCAAAAAGAGGAGCACCCAAGGGCCCGTGGCTGCTGAGTCTATAGACTGCTCAACGTCCTTTGAAAGATCAAGCTTAATCGCGTCTTCATAAGAAACAATACCCGAGGCCTCAAAGTAGAGAGCATAGTTGGTTAAGGTAAGCCTTCCTAGATAAGGGATATTTACAAATGATTTCTTAGTGAAATTATGTAAATGAACATATGCATGCTCAAAAGAAGAAAGAAAAAAAAATTCAAGACTAACCAGGCCAGCTTTGCCCTCCGATATGGCGTACAACTCTCTGTGAACTTGCGGTTCCCTCAACATGCAGAATGAACTCATCATCAGCCATAACAACATTCTTGGGCATTGCTTGATTTTGCAAATGCTTTATGCATCTAATCCAACCAAGTTTAAAAAGAGAAAGTTGTTCAAAGCAATATCATTAAGCGAGTGTTTGGGTTGCTTATTGAGGGATATCATGCGATTGTGACATTTATAAATATCCATATACAGTTAGTAACATGTGCACCACATTACCTGTGTATGCAAATGAGCGTTTTCATTGTGTACAAGAAAAACTTGACAGACAAAAATGAACATTGGAAAAACTTGGTTTGCCATTTCGAAATTAATAAAGATAACTACATTGGATGTTGAAACTGAAAGCCAGAATAAGATTGGAAAGACTTACTTGTCAATTTCTTTAAGGAATCTGTCATAGGCGGGGAAATGTAGACGGTTCAAAGTAGAGCTAGTTAGGGTCTCAAAAGTGAATCTCGCATTCACAAAATCAGCCACTAAAGGAACTAATGATCCCAACCACACAAACGCATCATCTCCAACGTTTGGCTCATTATCAACCTATCAATATAACAAATTGCCACCTAAAAGAAAAACTCACGGGGGACACTAGATAAAAGAAAGAGGTGCCTTACAAGCAGTGGCATGACGTCCGAATAGAATAAAGGGATGTCGTCTTGCTCGTTTCTTCTTTCTCCTTCGCCACATACTCCTAAAAATAAAGGGTACCCATTAAATCGCATGAAATCATTCTACTTTCTTAGCTACTGAAAGCTTACCCCATTAGTTAACCTATATATATTATAAAGGATCATGTTTTGAATGAAAAAATCATTGTGTGTTGCATGATTAAAACAATATAGGATTAAGTACATGGAGATGGGAGATGCATTCAACTTCACACAACTCTTATGTGTATGTACTAAAATCTGAAACCTACTTTCATGCAGCTAACTATTCAAACCCGTATTTATGTAACTTAAACAACTTTTAAAACTTTATGCATCGAAATGTAAACCCAATTTGGTTTACAAAATCCATAGAATTGGTGCTGGAATCGAAATTAGAATTGATTTAATCAAAGATGTGAAGGAATTCAAAAGATTCCGATGGAATGTTTGAACATTACCAAAATATCCTCATCTTCACATAAATTCACAGTTAGATCGAGTTAGGTACATTAGCTAAGTTAGTTGGTTGATAGTAGTGTTTAACTATACAATTCTGTTACATCACTTTTTAAAAAAAAACCATCTAATCAACCTGCAATTAAGGGATTTGAACTCACCTTTTACGTTTTAATTGCATATGATAGATTAGATAGTATTGAATTGGTTCAAATTTCTGTTCAAACTTGTTTAATTTTGATCAAATAAGTTCAAATAACGCGTACCGTACGAGATTGTTGTTCATCAACACTAGGCATCTCCCAAGCAAGCATCATATCGAAGGTGAATCGACTGAAACTTCCATCACAAACAGCTTCTTCAATACTCGTACACATTTCATTGAGCACCTTTGACGCACAATACTCCACCAATTTCCTCGAGTATGATCCCGAATTCGCCTTCCATTGGATCTCGAATTCACTCACCAATTCGCTAACAGATGTCCCCAATCTCCTGAAATTTAAGTGCATCAAAATCAACATCAACATCAGAAAATGATTAATTGAATCGACTTGTGATTGATTTACTCAGGTGATTGTCAATCAAGCAGTTGATTACGCACGTACAGAGCACATCGGTGAAGAAGGCTGTTGGCAATGGTGGAGAGATGCTTCTTCTTCTTCGTCTCCATTCGATTTGATGTAAGTTGTTCGATTTGTTGTTGTTGATTATACATGGAGGATTTGATTATATGCAACTACTTATTGATGTTAATGGATGACTCTGTGAGTGTGTGTGTGTGTGTGATCTGAATCGTCAACGGTGGTGAAACGTGGCGGACATGCATGAGCTCAACCGGTGCAAGGCGGTATGGGATGTGAGTAAAACCATAAGATAAAGGAAGTTTAAAAGTTTTGTCCGTTTTGTTTTTGCTATTCTTTTAATAGAGTTAATTCTCTTTTTTTTTCTTTTTGATGTGGTTTAGTCAGATTTGTTAATTTCATTTAAAAATATTTTTTTGTATTTGACTCTTCAAGGTTTGATATACATTGTTATTTCCATCTAAAAATATTAAAACTATTATTTTAAAATGTTAAATATTAATCGTTAAATTGGTACTTACGTAAATTTTTATATAAAAACGGAATCCTAATTTGTATTTACGTGTTGCCAATACAAGTTTTTACCACGGAATTCATGTTTTTGAATGAAAATGACAACTTTTTTAAACCTTAGGAAGTCAAATGTAAGAAAAAAATTTTACTATGTTATTGTTGGTTATTTATTTCTCTCTAGTGTAGGTTGTGAGTTTGATTTTTACCTAGAGTAAAATGTTGTTAATGGATCAGATTTTACCAAAGTGGGTCCTTGAATGACAAGTTTTCATGTAATTAATAATTAGTAGGCTTTGGCTACCCAATGTTGTCTAGGTCGTAGGCGTTAAAAAAATAAGTTTTTTTTCTTCAACCTAACAACTTTTTTGTAACATTTGATTTCAACTAATTTTACACTTTTGCAAAATATTGAAATTATAAAATTTTTGCAAGAGTCAAATATCATACCATGAGTATGTGGGTTCTTGATAGATATTTTAAGAAAATTATATATATACTAATTACCAATTTTTTTATGCATTATGAGTTGTAAAACATGTTTTAGGGGTTGTAACCAACTTTGTCTTTAATCTTTTTAATTTTTAACTTTATCATTTTTACCCAACATCTTTACATCTTTTATAATTTAACCAAAATATTTTTTTTTACTTTTAACTTTGGTCCCTATATTTTTTATATTTTAAAATTTTTCGTTTTACGTTTCAGTCTACATTTTGCGAGTTAACATGTTGCAGGGTGCGTGTGTATTTCAAAGTTTTTACGCTTATTTTTCTTCCCGTTAATGGTACCGTCACAATGCGCTGGTCCAAGATCAACTTAGTTATTGTTTTATATGTTTTACGTTTCGTTTAATGGCGATGCGTCCTTGATTTTATGTTTCGGATGGTTGTCACTAACAGTGATGTGTTTTTTATGCTACTTAGCATTGTTTTACGCTTCCTGCAACGCAGGGAGCTTAATAGTAGTTATATTTTAATATCAAATGTTTAATTTAACCATAATAATTTATACGAATAATTTGAATAATGAGTAATGACAATTAGGTAAAGGGTATGCTTATTATTTATTGTTACCCCTGGTGCCGGTTAGTGTCACATCATTATTTCTTTTTCCAATTTTCATCTCATTTAATGGTTCTTTATATTATTGTGTCTCGAATCTTTCATTCGTATTGGAGAGTTAGTCTCTTGAATCTTTCGGGCATTGTTGACATTATGATATTATGGGTAAACATTCCAAACCTAAATGTTATGAAAGTGGTATCGTACTCCAATCGATATTTATAATTGGTCCGTCCGGTCCCGTCGTCTTAAATACATGGACTTCATTTAGAATCGCTCATTTGATGATGTACAAGTTGTTGCAGGTGTCGCTAAACTTGGACATCTTACATTTAAATCTTGCTATTTTAAGTTTAGTTGGTGGTGGGAAGGACATGCTTGACGGCCAAGTAGTTGGTAAATTTTATCCTTAACCCAGTTTTAAAAAGAATTTGGTCGTTGCGAGTTACTAGACCTACGAAGTGTCAACCCAAATGTTGTCAATGTTCCTTCCTCAATTGCATTCCAAGATTGAGCTACACTCGAACTAGTGCTAGTAGTATCGAGTTTTTTTAAAGCTTCTAACTGGTCATGACAGCTAAGACTGGAATCAGGTAAAAAGTTGGATTGGATGTCGAGTGCAAAAACAGGTTAGGTTTTAGATTGGGATAGTATTGTGGGTTTCACTTGGATAACGTCAATTACAGAGAAACAAAAAGCAAGTCTGATTCAATTCAATAACAAACGTATTGGTATCAATTCAATAACAAACATATTGGCATGATATTATTTCTAAGGTGATATAATGTCTGTTTTTGCATATACATCAAGTTGATGAGCTAGAATCTTGTTCGGGTTGATTTACTTCTCGGTTCCTACGCATCTAGCAAGTTGGACTCGTGGCTCGTGGCCTTTAGTTTGATCTTTTTTGCGTCTGGACTAGAGGTGTCTCAGCCTCACATGACTTGGGCCTCACATAGCAGATGCATTGTATTAAGGGGATTATCTTGGTCTTGTTACTGTAAGTCTTCATTCACCCAATTGTCATTTTCATCTAGAGTTTGACCGTTATGCTTTGTTTTAGTAGTTTTTGGCTATCAGTTCGTCTTCTTCATTATATTTGTTGAAATAGTTTTGGGCAATACGCTTTTGTTTGGGCTTCTGAGGGGGGACACGGGTGTTACCCCTTTGCTTCTTTTGAAACTATAAAAAAATGTATGTCACATGACACTCTTACGTTTGTTTGTTGTGTTTCGGGTTATGTAATATTTCCGACCCTATGTTTAGACGAATAAATTAAAGGTATATAAAATGCGGAACGTGATTTCATTATTGGTGGATATATGCATTTGGATTCGATACATGCATCATATGAAAAGTTTTGATTAGTAAACTGCGTGGACGGTGCGTGTGGAGGAGAACCATAAGTCCTTTTTTGAAGCAACACACGTAAAGCCCATGATTCCATTAAAAACTAATTTAATATCCACTCTCATTTTTCAATTCATTATATATTAGTTTTGTTTGGCCATCTAGATACAATGAAGTTGTGTTAGTGTCACATGTAATGCAAGTTAAAAAATAATATACAGTTAAAGTTAAAATAAATAAGCGTTATACTTATACATGGTGCTAATAATTCTCTAATTAAATATGATTTTTATATTAGATAGATGGTCCTGTATAGTATGTTTTCAGTTTCATTAAATCTCACGTCAAAAATTAATTAAGAGTGTAACATAAAATTCAAGGCAAAAACGAAAATTTATTTTGTTACCTTCTCCATATTGTAAACAAAACTTTCTTTGTTTTAGTTTTAGCTATCTTTTTCGTTAAGTTTTGATATAAGCGAACATAATATAAAAGTGTAGAGTAAATTATTAAATTAAAGGGAAATGACAAACGTGTTCATCTCTAAAATTATTTGTTATAATTTGTATTTAACTTGTTTCATCACTAATATTCTATTTTTTATGTTATAAATCAAAATAAATTTTATATATAGAATGTAATATAATTTGTAGGGAAACCCTTAAAACAAAAGATACATCACCTATATTCTAAGTACATCATCGAGCCACGGTCAATCATATCAATCGCTTATTCGCAAAGAGTTAACACAAAATATATTTCACGCCAACTATACGAGTCATAAAGTACTACACGAGTCGTGCGACCCTTTGTTATACGTGCAATTCTTTCGCACGACGTAACATTCTTCGTTATGTGTATTTGGCACAACGTAAGATTTATTGTTATTCATGCAAATTATTTGATAACACCTAAGATTTCTCATTAGCGTGTCAATTATCTGACATGACGTAAGTCCTTATATTTCTTTTTTTCTTTATTCGAATATATACATTCATAAAATTCCTTCATTTTTAACCTATTTCATCATACAAATTAGTATTTTATTCAGAAAAATCATTTGTTATGTAGAGTTGTGACGAATATATTTGACATTGGTGAATATTAAAGTCGGATATCAACGTCCACCATTTTTGTATGACATTTTCTACTAGGAGGAGTTTATTACAAGAGAAATTCTTACACTTGCATTTGTTTATTAAAACTGATATTTATGTTTATTAAAACTGATTCATATCTTACAACTGTTTATTAAAAAAAAGAACTGTATATATCTATAAACTTTATTAATTATATATATACCTAACTTAAATTTTTAATTTTATATATCCTCTTATAAAATTTAGTTAATTACATATATACCCGAATTAAAAGTTTAATTACATATGTCTTATTTTAAAATTTAGTTAATTATATATATATTCAAACTAAAAGTTTAATTACATATATTTGATTTATCGAACATAGATATTACATATTTACCCATTTATACTTTTTAAAATAACTTATATAGTTAGTATTTTTCTTTTATTTTTATTAAACTATAAAGTTTGATTTTTATTAATATTTCTATACTACAGATTTTATGTTCTTTTTTGTCTTTTTCCCTACATTTTTATGCTAATTTTATCGGGTACCTGTACGAGACAATTACAGTCTCATTATGCAACATAAAATCATGTGTTCGAATCATGTTGTATAACGAGATTGGAAATGTCTCGTACAATAATTTAAGACAAAATTTTATGTGTTTGAATCGCGCGTAAAAAGCGTCGATACGGAACGCTTTCCCGGATTCCAAGCCCTTGAATTTGGGTGATGTACGATTCATACGTACGTACAGTCAAGAGACGGCCTTGCGGACCATGGATTGAGGTTCGGATTTCGGGGGTACCTTCTTAGGATGGTTATGGGCGAAAACCCATCCTCCACCAAGGCAACTTCCACGTATCATTCCACCGCCGTCGGAGAGTGGATAACGGAGACCATCCGCCGGAGGCTGTCTTCCTCTCCTTAGCATCAAAAGGTAAAAAAACAAAAGAATATAAAAAACGTTTGTATAGAAATATTAGTAAATAATTAAAACGTGAAAAGTTAGTAAAAAAGAAAAACATAATTTTATAATGTATTAAAAATAAGATAAAAATACTATTTATATAAGTTATTTTTAATAAAAATAATCAAATGGATAAATATGTAACTTTTATGTTTAATAAAGCGGATACATGTAATTTAAATTTTTAGATTAAGTATTATATGTAACTAATTAAGTTTTAAAATAAGATATATGTAATTAAACTTTTAATTTAGGTATATATGTAATTAACTAAGTTTTACAAAAATATGTATGTAATCAAAATTTAAATTTAGGTATATATGTAATGATGTTTGTGGAGGGAAATATGAAATTTTCCCGTAAAAGTAGAACTCATACACTTGTAGTTATTAAATTTGGTACCCACAACCTTGCGGTTGGTTGTTGTTGAAAAACATAAACTTTATTAGTTTTAAAAAAGTAATCAAATAATGCATACATATTGTATAGAATTATATGATTCGTATGTGTAAGCTAAATGAGACGCCATATGTATAGTATAATATTATACGACTCGTATGCGTAATTGATCTGTTATTAAAAGGATGTTGTAATCATAACCGAAAAAAAATATATCTGTTTATCTCAGACAAACGTATTTTTGAACTTTGACTAGGCAAATTAACGATTGCGAATGATAAAACGTATTAACGTACCCTGGCCCCATCAATAAGGCCGACATGAATAGACTGTTGTTCTAAGAAAATATAGATACACCAGAAGGGTTTATTTCCTCTTTAAAGTTATTTTTTTTAATCTAGAAAACAATTTGATTATTTTTTATCTTTATCATTCAAAGAATACATCTTTCAACTAAGAAAAAAAGGTTATGTTATAATTTATAATCATATTTACATACAATAATAAAGTTATATACAATAATTTATGATGATGAGACGCTACATTGTTTTTGTATTTGAAGTAATCAGATATATTAAAAATAATCGACGTTATGATTAGAACTAATCAAATAATGCATATTAAGGACTTATGTATTTAAGAAGAATATAAAATTTTAGAATAAGTAACAGTTATTTTATAATTGTACCTATTAATAATAATTATTAATTTATTAATTTTATTTTACTCGTAGTACACGACTTTTTATACTAATTGCGATATAAATTAATAATAATTATTAATTTGTTTTCTTATTTAATCTTAAACTTGGACTTATAAGTTTTTACAATGAGAAATTAACTCTCAACCTCATGGAGAGAAATATACATCTATACACATTCTAAGCATTTTGTATTTGATCGAAATCAAATAAAATAAATAACTTTTTTGAAAAGGCATTTTGAAATAATGGCGATCCACTGAGTCATAACAAAAGAATGTCCTCTTTAATTTTTTCAACTTAAATCATGTTAACTATTTGAGTACGAAACTTTACGGTTTTAAAATGTCATGTTTCCTAATAAAAGCCGGTATATTAGTTCACTAACTTCAATTCGGAGTTTGAGATCACAATTAGAACAAAACCCCCTTAGGTGAGAAAACTCGTAACCAAACCTAGAATCTTTTTCTCTGTTATTATAGTTATACTTGAACTAAATACTTTTTTATTTTATAAAATTTTTAATATCACTTCAACCATTAAACCGGAAATTATTTACAAATAAAATTAATAATAATTAAAGTATTCTTATCATAACTGGTTAAGATAAAACCAGATTCATTAACTAATAAAATTAATAATAATTAAAGTATAATTATCACAACTTGTTAAGATAAAATATTCATAACATGTAAATATAGTAAGATCATGAGTTCAATATTCATTCTGAGCAAAATTATTCAGAGTTGAGCTGATGAATTTTCTTAGTAATAAATTCCTACTGAGAAGGTTGGATGATGATCACAAATATCAAACAAAAATATAAGCCCGATTAAAATAACACCGATGTTTCAAAATATGATCGCACATTTAACCTTTAAAAGAAAAAGCAAAACGGAGAATAGTGGACCTAAAATAATAAATAAAAAAAACAAAAGATGAAAAGGAGTAATTTGGTAGGTCCTACGTAACGTGTCAGCGAGATAAGTGGTAGCAGAGTCGGTCACGTGGCGCACGGGCCCGTTCCTCTCTGCCGACAGTTTCATTTATATGGTTTTTGGTGTTTCTGTGATATTTATTTATATAGCAGCGTTAGTAAAATTGTATATGTAGATGTGAATTATAAAATAAGATATGATATTAGTTACTCATATATAAAATTATAAAATAATAAATTAAAATTAAAATCAAACAGTTTGTTTAATAATTATTATTTTTATAAATATTATTATTATAACTCTTATTTTTAATTATTTTTAGTTTATAAAAAAATTACTTTTTAAAAATACTTAATTTAAAATATTTCATATTTAAAAAACATTTGATGTTTAAAAATTATTTCATAAAAGATATCTTTTTTTAATTTATTAGAGATATCTAAAAAAACTTAAATAATAAGTAATTATTTAATAGAAGATATATCTGAGAATTTTTTTGTGATAATGAATATGGTGTTGACAAATGTCATATACAGTTAACTTTTTATTATAGTATAAAGATTTATCAAAAAATTCTCATAATGTATTTTTTTCGGCTAAAAAATTTTGCTCATAATTTTTCCCCAAAGTACTCTTATGTAAGGGCATCGGCTCAATGAGTACAGGCATCCGCTTGTAGAGTACAGGCGTCCGCTTGTAAAGTTGTTTATTGTATAGACGTCTGTACCTTTCTGTGAAGGCACCAACGCCTTATCATTTTAAGAATACTCTTATGTATGGGCACCGGCTCAATGATTAAAGACGTCCACTTGTAGAGTACAAGCGTTCGTTTATTATATAAGACGTCTGTACATTCTGTGAAGGCACCAACACCTTGTCATTTAAAAATAAATTTATAAAGAGGATATTTTGGGAATAGAGAATAGAAAAATATATTTTGAGAATTTTCCTATACCTGGCTTTTTTTAATTATATTTTGTCGAATGATTATTTGGCTTGTTTATGATTTTAGTCTTTTACGCACCACTTATTAAAATTAGAGGTAATCTGGTAAACAAATAATATAAATCACAAATTTAATTGTTGCTTGGAACATATTATACATCTTATAACTAGTGGATACAAACGAGCTTATGCAATACAAGGAAAATTAAGAAAATGTTTTACGATGTACTTTTTAATCAATTTATAATAATTTCATTTGAAGTTACGGTACATGCCACACTTTCATGCTTAATCATGAAAACCGATTGTTTGGTTCGTTTTAGCATCTCGATCGACCAAAAAGGGTAGGCGGTATGTTAAGGTAACGATGGTGATGGTCTCTTGTGGCGGTGGTGTTGGTGATCTACGATGATAGTGACACTGGCGTTAGCAATCAAGTAGAGGATGGGGCATGATAGTTTAGAATATTGACAGTAAAACTAGAAACGAAGTTTATGAGGTTTCTTAATGTCTAAAGAGGGAGTGCGTAGCTAAGAGATTCATTTTATTTGTGCAAGTTTGCTAATCAATTTAGTAATAACTTGCGGTTGTGAGGGATTCTATACGATCATATACAATGCTATATGCCCATATGTACAAATAGTGTATCATATGTCACATGGTAAACCTTTATGCTTAGATTCATTTTATGCTTAGGCATATGTTCTTATTCATTAGGTCAGATATACTACCTTATTCAATGCTTGGATAATATAATTGGATAATATAATTGAGATTTTGTTCTATTCAATACATAGGATAGGATGTACTCACTAAATTAATACTTACAAGTCATAAACACTACTTAGAGCATTCACAACTCATTCTTTATCTTTATTCGTATAGTTACACTAAAATTACTACTTTTTCTCTCTCCTTTCAATTAAATAATATATTTTTATACCTTTTTCATTACCTTTTCTCTCCCCTTCACTCACAACTACTTTTAAAAATATTAAAATAATTATAAGGGTTGAACAGTAAAACCTTAAATTTACAGACGAACAGTAACATTTTCTCTTTCCTTCACTCACAATCACTTAATATCATCCCTTATAATTTAAAAACTCACTCACATATTTATAAGCCATGAGCTGTGAATGCTCTCACAATGTTGTGCTAGTATATTCTTTATTTTTACTTGTTATGTTTCTATTATATTTCTTCATATTAAAAATAAAAAACCATACCCTAGGTTTTATTTTTCATAGGGTAGAAAAAAAAGATACATCCAACCAACCCCTTCAAGTTGGTTAAAAAGTGTGATTATTGGTTACTAGTTAGGGGTATTCATCGGATCGGATAACAAATTATTCGGATTTGAAAATTTCAGGATCCTATCCGAAATCCGATCCGATCCGAATAAGAATTTTTCTATCCGATCTGAATCTATCCGAATTCAATTTGGATCGGATTCGGATATATCCGAATAATCTGAATTTATCCGAATAATCCGAACAAACAAAATAACATTTTTTCTATTTTTTTGTTTTTTGTTTTTTTGCGAATTTTTTATTTTTAATATTTTATAAGTTGGAAATAACAATAAAAGATATAAAACTAAAAAAATTTGACTTGTACGCAAATTCAAAATTAATTTAGAACAACGGTCGATTATTGCATAATTATTTAAGATTATTATTAGATTGTGTAAATATTCTTGTGTATTAAGTTGAAAACATGCTAAATAGTTGAGCAATGAGTATTAGGCTAGAAATATAGTATCCTATTCGGATATCCGAATAATCCGAATAAAAAAATAGTGAAATCCGAAATTCGATCCGAAATCCGAACAAAAAATTCGGATTCGGATGATATCCGATCCGAATATCCGAATAAAGGTTCGGATCGATTTATTCGGATTCGGATACGAATCGGATTTCGATAATTTCAAATATCGGATTTTTTGAACACCCCTAGTACTAGTTAGAAATTTCCTTGAAAACATAAATCAAAATCAGTTTTTAAAGCCGAAATAAAACAATACTTTCACCAAATAAAATTCAACCACAAATATTTGGTCGGTTTTGAAAATATTAAAAACGGATAATGCTAAAATAGTCAGAATGGTCCTAAGGTAATAAGATATTTTCTACAATACTGGTAGCCACGTAGCCTCTCATTTCCCCTATATAAACCCCCTCCACTTGTTCAATTTCTCAAACCAAATCAAACAAACCCTAATTCTCTCATCACAAATCAGTGAATCACTCATAACCAATCGATCAAAATGGCCGGAATCATGAACAAGATCGGAGATGCTCTGCACATCGGTGGTCACAAGGACGACGACAAGAAGCACGAAGGCGACCACCAGAAGCACGAAGGTGAGCACCAGAAGCACGAAGGTGACTACAAGCACGAAGGTGAACACCACAAGCACGAAGGTGAACACAAGCCGGAGCACAAGGAAGGCATCATGGATAAGATCAAGGACAAGATCCACGGCGGCGATGGCGAAGGTGAGAAGAAAAAGAAGAAGGAGAAGAAGAAGAAGAAGGAAGGCGAACACCACGACGGCAGCAGCAGCAGCAGCGACAGCGATTAGATCGATCTCATCGCTCGTCGTCTTCGATCTCGAATCGGTATGTCCATATTGCATATCTCATGTCTTCAGATCTGTTAGCTTACACACACTGAAACACGCAGTTAAGTCTCCGATCACCGAAACGACGATTAGCGAATCACGTAACGGAAATCGGAACGGATCTACACAGATTCACTCATTCACATCAATATATCATCTCTGCACAGTTTTTTTCTGATGTAAGCGTATTAATAACGATTTGAAGTATGACTTCGAAGTTTGCTGAATCATATATCGAAACAACTTGATCGTTCTGCCGGCGATCACTTGTTTTTGTCGTTGTCAACGGATTCAATCGCTAATAGGCATGAAGTCTATGGTGATTAACTCGATTAATACGTTTTATTACTGTGTTTTTGAATTTTGATTCATAAGATGGAGATTAGTTGCTGAGTTTTTGTGTGATTTGTGTATGATCAATTGAAGTTTTTGTTTGTTGTGATTTTTGCAGGGGATGGAGTGATGTATATGAAGACAGAGCTATCATGAGTGTGCTTTTCTGTTGTTGAATAAAGTGTAACAAAAAAAAAGAAAAAAGGAAAAAAAAAGAGTTATGGATTGTTAGTTTGTTACTAAATCTGTAATCAATGGGTGTGTGTAATTGCTACTAAATGGTGAATGAAGTATTAATGGTTGCACTGTTACTTTAGAACAACCCTGTTTCAAAAGATAACTATTAACTTAATCCGAGCACCGTATTTGTAAACAACTTGTGACAAAACTCACAACTAAAATATCTTTTGGTTCATTGTTGAGTAATTTTGGTATATGGTGAAACTTAAACCATTAATTTATTATTTCACAGGTTTTGGATACATCATCTTTAATAGTAAAATTTTAATTAATAAAGACATACGAGAGTGATGAGTGTGGGGCTCTGATGGTATGTGGATTGTGGATTTCAGGCTGGTAGCATGCATGATTGAAGAATTTATTCTAAAAAAAATTCCAAGTGTCGGTCTTAGAAAAAAAGAACATAACATGAAAATTAACATTTTATCAATATTTGTTATACATAAATAAATTAAAGTCACGGATGATAAATCTCATAAAATCTAGATATTTTTTTAAGTTTTCTATTTATAGGTGTAACGTCTGTTAAGCATCTCATTTATTTTAAAAACAAATCTCGTTTGTACATATATAGTGGTAAAGCAGAAACGTAATATCTTGTCTCAGATTTAAAAAACCATGTATTTATATCTATAGTTATTATAGTATATTTATAGTATATAAAGAGTAATTATTATTTAGTCCAGTATTTTATTTTAAGAAATTCAATTAATAGTAGGAATTTATTTTGTTTTGAATTTAATTTTTTGTATTATCATCTTAATTGTGTAATCATATTAATTTTGAACTATGCATATTTTTATATCCAAGTAAGCTTCAATTTAAAAAAAAACAAAAAGAAAAAATATTTACTGATATATTATTTATATATTTTATGTTAATGTAATTTGAAGAGAACTGGTTTTTAATTTTACATGAGTCAATTGTATGTTATAACTTATAAAATAATTTTTAATATTTCATTGTTATAGTAACACGTAACTTAATCATACGAAATATTTATACATTTATAATTTATGTTGTTTTCATATTTTCAACTCGTGTATTACACGAGTTTACTAAAATTAATAAACATATAAAATAGTAATATGTTTAATGATTTTGTTCATATGCTTAGAACACTCGCATCTCATTCTTTATTTTCATCATTTTAATTATATTAAAAATCATTATTTTTTTCTTTTCTTTCAATTAAATAATATATTTTATACTTTTTATTACTTTTTTTCTTTCCTCCACTCATAATCACTTCTAAAAATATTAAAAAAATTATAAGGGTTGAATAATAAAATTTTAAATTTACAGATAAATAATAATATTTTCTCTTTGCGTCACTCACAACCACTTAACCCATTCCATGTAATTTAAGACTTCCACTTACATATTTTAAAAAATGAGTTGTAAATGCTCTTATACAGTTAAGAAAAATTAAACGACTTGTTAGTTTCATTGCATGTAAAAGTACAAATGGGCTTCTTCATTGGTCAGAAGACGGAGGACAGAGGGTGCAAATATGAGGTCCATAACACAAATAAGAAGAGTCTTTAGACTTTACCTATAAACAAGCCCAACGTGTACCAACGGATTTTTGTATTTACCTGCGTTTAACTTTTACCAAATAAAAGAATGGAGTCGTACACTTTATTCCAACAAAATTTTGCTTTTTTATAAATATATTAGTGAATGAATATAAAACGAATCTTAAAAAACAAACGGTAATGTACATAAAAAGAATGCAAATAAACATACATGAATGGTATAGACAAAGAAAATAACCAAATTCTTGTTCGTTCGTTGATCAACCCAATGATTGTACTTAATTTTTATTGATGAATAAATTTATATGAATATGTAAACCGCATGTATATAAAAACAAAGATAAATGAACGCCATAAACAAACTTAAATGAATGAATTTTTACGAATATAATGAAATTACTGGATATGTATTTATGTCTTGTTAGATTAACTAAACCGTTTTTTTTACTTTTTCTTGTTATTCAACCAAAGAATAAAGCTGGTTTTTATGGTTTAGATTAAAGTTTTAATCTAGTAACCTCTCTCATTCAAATTTCTATCTCCTTTCACAAATTCATTGTAATCCATTTTAGTTTAAGAGCAAATTTAAAAAAAAAGTCGTATAAGATGTACAAATTAAAATTCTTTAAATGAACTAGTTTTTTCACCTTATTTACACAATCTTTTTCACATATGTCATAGTCCACCTGAGTTGTTAGGTGGTCACAAGGAGATTCAAATGGTAATGTGTTTCATCTCTATTTAATAGGTTAAGATTTTTAATTCAACAAGAATTAGTTATAAATTATTAATAGAAGTAAATTGAAAGTTGTTTAAAAAATAAAAAACCTAAATTGCTAGGTCAATACACACTCTTATGTGGTAGTTCTCTTGTACATGATATTTTTCTAAACAAAAATATTTATCTTTTAAACACCAATTTGTTTTTATTTAAAACTTTGTATTATAAAAAAATTTATTTGTATATAAAACTTTACATGTTCATAAAAAACATTCGTTTCGATTAAAAATGTTTTTTCATTATTTATAGACACCCCACTTCTTTATAATATATAGTCATTTTGACTACAAGACTCCGATATTTTCAAACTTTTAACCTTTTATAATCAACGCTTTTACAAAGCCAAAGGCATAATGATTTTGTATAATTGTCTTGTGTTTTATTTATGAATTTTAACATATTATGCGAAGGTATTATCCTGTTATATAACTTATCTATTCTTTGGAGATAAAAGCTTTAATTAAACTATAATAATATTTTTAATGGTGCCTTGTCATTTTCTTGATGGACACAAACTCTATTTATCCAAAGATAAATATAGCCACAACTATTACGAACATAACTCCATGGTAATTCTTTTTACAATATTTACCTTCGTAAATAAAAATATAAAACCAACACATAAACATTTCGTGTAATGCCCATTTTGAATTGGGTTGAAATTTTAACAAAGACAACATAAATAAAAAAACAAAAGTGCTTTATATGTCTATAAACTAGATTACTATTAGGGTAAACACATATATTGATAATCTGATAGATACATTGTGACACCATATGTCAATCTCACATCTGTTATGTACATGAGAAATTTATGATTCATAAGTAAGGTTTGATCTCTAATATTAATAACACGTTTTGGGTGTATTTGTTGTGAATAAATGAATAACTTCACAGTTAAACGTGATCAGATGACAACAATATTGTAACGCCACAACCCCGAGAGGTTGACGTGTCACTATTACACATATCAAATCAAAAACCAAATCCATGATATTAAATAACCAGTCAGAAGAAATAAATTTAAACAAATCAAAGAATTCGAAAGAACCTAATTAAGGTGTTTATTACATCAATTAAAGCAAAAGTAAATCTTGATCTTCAATTTACTCTTCATTGATTTCCCGGATTACCCTGATTACCTACAAATAAATAAGAAAACACCACAAAAGAAAAAAACGGTTGAGCCAAAAGTTGCTCAGTAACAGAAAGAACAATAGTAATGACTTAAAACATATAATACTGATATCAAATACTGAACTGATCATATAATATGGAAACTGAAATATGATTCTATGCATATAATACTGATATTGAGCTGAACATGTAATACTGAAACTAAATTGATCTACACGACAAGTATATATGAATAAAATAAGTCGTGTAACATAAGAAGTACCCAGAGCCGAAACTGAACTGATAAGCACATAGCTAGCTAGACTATGCACCAATGAGATGGTGTGTGGGGCGTACACACATGATTCCATCCCCCGAAACTGAACTGATCTGAACTGATCTGAACTGATCTGAACTGAACTAGGATCGATCCATCCACCTCCTAAATAAATGTGGCCAAAGTACTACACGAGTACTAACGTGTTAACGGAGACGCCGTGAGCTTTTATAAACACTGTCACGAAAAGTGTCATGTCATTGACGCCACAATGACATGTCGGACAAGCTCGGGTAACAGAGTGCTAAGTCAAAGGGTAGTATAACTACCAACGTATCAATAAATTATTTACATGAACATACAATAATGAGCACAATTTATAAAATATATACTGCATGCTACAAGTCTCAACAATTCAAACTAATAAGTCAAACGAGTTGAGAGCGGAACTAGATAAATAATACTAGACGACTAGTAAAGGCTAAACGAGTCATATTAACGGAACAAGGTGTCAAAAATCCCTACTACAAAGTAACGGAAAACATCATTTATACTAAGATATAAAGAACCGGGAATCCGTACCTTATTTAGCGACACAAATCAACAACGTATAAGTCGAGCTCAAGTCGTACGAAAACCTACACTTTAATTATTTTATGAGTTAGGTTCACAACTCTTGATATAAATTATATTGCATTTTCCGGTAACTAACATCTCCTTTAGGACTTTTAAACGATATGAACATTTTATTATCTTATACTTGTTTTCTTATCTATTCAAAATGTTTAAGACTCTCGTATATCTTAACTTACCCATTAGTTAAATAAAATAAAATCCACTCTTTATCCATTTAAAAATTCCTAGTTAGTTCACGAAATTACATACAATAACTTAGCACCAACCATTCGACAGAGCTTGTTGAGGAAATATATTTCATAATAGTGTGGGTGAAATTACAAGTTTCATATAATCTTAGTTGAACTAGTTAACTTAGAGATCAAATTTGAGATTTGTTTATGTGCTCAAGTTTTAGTATTTTGTAAGATAGCAAACTTTTACAGATTATTCCCCACTCAAGTATACAGATCAATCTTCATTGATGTGATTGATAGCCTATAACAAAACAGGGCACATTGTATAAATGATTAGTTATCCTATGGTTTTAAGATCATTAGTAACCCTTCCAAAATGCTTAGTCACCGGAACAACAAGACGAACTAGAACCAGATAATGGGTCGAATCGGTACCTTGGTCTCGCAGTGAACGGTTAGATACAGTGATTGGGAGCCGGAGAATTATCAAACCGAACCAATTAAATGGTTGAGGCAGTAGCGATAATGGTGGTGGTGACTGTATCAAATTCAAGAACAAGTTAACACTCCGTATTGGAAATCAACGCAACAAAAAATCATATGCTCACTTTGATACCTAATTGAGGGATCCAAAATCCAATGAAATCAGAGCTAACCGCTTGATGACAATCTGTAACCGTGACTGATACACTAGCCACACGATGGTCGAAGATGATGTGGTGATGGTTCACAACGGGGTGTCGTCGTCACCAAATTCGAGAGAGCAAAACTCTAGAAAAATTCGAGAGTCGATGGAGAGTAGGTGCCATTCAATTGAGTGGTTGAAGGGTATATAACAACCTATTGCGATCATGATAAAACATGGGCTCATCATCCCAATGCTATCGGAGGTTCGTTGGAGGGAATAAGAGTTTGAGGAGCGGACATATCGACTTGATTTGAAGCAAACTTAGTTTAGATGGAGACGCGGGTCGGGTACGACTCTTGAATCCACATATACTCACGATCGCATTTAGATCTTTTGTTTCTATAAATCTTTTTTTTCTTTTTTTATACCTATAAGTGTGTTTTAATTGATATTAATTATTAAACTAAGTTATTATTATTATTATTTTTAGCAATTAATACATTATTTTACTCATGAATAAATTATAGTTGTATTATTTTGGGTATTATAAATATAGGGATGAATGATCTTCCTAAGAAGTTTTCATTCGGATAACCAAAAACAAATCCGTGAGTTTTTCATAGACAAAACGAATAATATTGATGGTATGAAAGGTCAGGTATTACATAAATTTTATCATACATGACACCAAATATTTATATGTTGTTTAATATTTGTTTTTTCATAATTTATACATCTAACACTCTTAAGCAACACTAATTTATTGGAATATTATTAACGTTCTTCTCATCATATTGCTCTTCGCAATCCTTTCTATCCCAAAAGTTAACATTATAAGATGAAGAGTTAAAAAGTACATTAAAAATAAAATAGTAAAAAAAACTGTTGGTTTAAAAAGCACATTTTATAAAACCAAAAGATTTAAAAATGCGTTTAAAGAGCTTTAAAAACAAAAGTAAAAACATTATTTTAACATATATAAGAGTAAATTACCCTTTTAGTTCCCAGAATCTTTAAATACCAATTCAGTCCAATGGCATTTTAATCATTTTATTAGAAACTAACACAAAACCATAACTTTTTTAATAAATTAGACTGAAAAATTACAAAATACAAATCACAAGTCTTGATTTTTAAAAAGATTCTTAATCATACGGATAAAAATAGTAATTCTCTTTTACAACAATGTTATTGTCTCTTTTTGCCACGTGTTATAGGCCCAAATGACAAAATTCAGAAGGGTCGATCCTTTACTTTGTTGGAAATATCATTAGCACATTCTGGATTAAAACAATCATGCATAAAAAGAATTGTCTTGTTAAGAAAAAGTTATAATTAATTAATTATGTTGATAGCAACATACCCAAACAGTTAACCTATTTCTTGATCCCACGTTTGTCGCTTTGTTTGATTTTCAATTTCATAAAGCTTCAAGAATAACATATTATCTTTATCATAATGATTACAGAAGAGAGTATCTTTTACTAGTTCAAATAACTTATTAATGATGAACATGAGAACATTTTCTAACAAAAACAAAATAAAGAAATCTATAATCTAAAATCATATGCGCTAAGCAAAGTAATAATTTACGAATGGAATGAATTATTGGCTAAAGCTAAATTTAGCAATTGAATGGTCTAGAAGTTTAACTTAACTACTTCATTGACAACAATTTGTATGATATAACTAAAATATTTATATGTTCGATTATATACTCTTAATGGACCTTTCAGACCAAAAATTCACCCGAGTAAGAGTATTTATAGTCGACTTTTTATTATTATCTATATAAGTATAATAAAAATCACTATTTTTTATTTTTTTTAATTAAATAATATTTTTATATACATTTATCATTGTATTTTTTCTCTCGTCCATTAACAACAATTTTCAAAAATATTAAAAAATTTATAGGGACTCAATAGTGATTATCCAAATATACAAATAAACAATACTTTTTTTATCATTCACTCACAAATATTTACAATCATTTCTTATTATATAAAAAACACTCTCACATATTATAAAAAAACCACCGTAAAAAATAAACAATATTTTTTTATCATTTACTCACAAATATTTACAATCATTTCTTATTATATAAAAAACACTCTCACATATTATAAAAAAACCACCGTAAATGCTCTAAAAAAATATACTTACTACTTAATCCCTTTGTTGGGATATTAAATGCACGTCTTAAAATACTATATAAAACAACACCATGCATAAAGACAATTGTCAAAAAAAAAAAATTTAATAGCAACATACCCAAGGTTTTAACCTATCTCTTGATCGCACCTTTGTCACTTTGCTTTATTTTCAATTTGACAAATTTTCAAGCATCATCTATCAATTTTAGCATAAACACTAAAGAGTACAATAAATAGAACTTTCAAACTTAGAGAAGCGTAGAACTTCTACTACTCCCATATGTTGAGGTCTTGTTTTACTTGTTCTTAGGACTGGAATTGATTGTTTGTTTGTAATTTGCATTTTATTTTATGTGATTTTTAAATAAAAAATCTTTGAAGCCAAATGCAATTAGATCATAGAGTAAATTGATGATTTTAACACAAAACCACAATTTAAAAAAAAATAGATATGAATCTTCACAGATTAAGTTTAGACTCGTCTTTCTAAACAAACTTAAATAACCTATTATTTATAAAATTCTATTTAATACATTCTATATATTTTCATAAAATTCATTATTATATATGAATAAATGAGTCAAAATAACTAAATAATATATATTATATGATATTAAAAAAATTAAAATTATAAACATATATATATTATATGTATATATATAGTTTTAAATTAAATATTCTATAATTAAAATAATAAAGGATTTGAGTCCGAGTTGAGCTAGAGTTTAAAAAATTATTCACGAGCTGAGATCAAACTCTTTTAAGTTAAACGAATAGAGCTCGAAGTTAGATAAGATTGGGTTCGTCTCGACTCGTTTATACCCTACCATTACGCACAAAAATATTAAGTAAAATCAAATTTTGCAATGGGTTGTAAACTTTAGCTATCCAATCGACAACAATTTTTTATTTGGTTAACTACTCTCATTGATAAATATTTGCTAGCCAAAAGGTTAACAAACCCCTCAGACCCCTGAAATTCAGTCGATTAATAAACAAGAAGGTATATTATTTAGAATTATAAAAAACAAATTTTTCTTAAGTAACTTAAAAAAACTCATCTTTGGACCAATGGAATATAAGATTAGCATAAGTATTTTGTCTAGAATAATAAGTGTTTGCATAGTACAAAGGGGAACAAACACAATGATGAAAGTGACATAGAGGAAAAAAGTACACCTAATACAACAATTCAACATTGTTATTAACACCACCATTTGGAAGCCCCTAATGATAGCCGGCACTCTTTTAATCTTCTTATTTACATACTCATTCAATCTTGTTAATCAGATCTTGCTTATTCTCCGGTTTCCGATTCGAAAAAAACAAACACGCGAAGAAGGCAACCGCTACGAGCATCTTAAGGGGCGAACATGGACCGCTTGATAAGTCTAGAACCATCTAATGTGGTTGCAATACGACTCGAACAAGGCCAAAAGTGTTACGGTCGAATCACTTTGAGAAATGTTATGTACACAATGCCCGTAGCTTTTCGGCTGCAACCAATGAACAAGGGTCGTTACACTATCCGACCGCAATCGGGGATCATATCTCCTCTAACAACGGTTGTTGTAGAGATCACTTATGACTTCCCCCCGAATTCAAGTCTCCCGGGGTCGTTTCCATATTGTGACGACTCGTTTTTGTTGCATAGCGTGGTGGCTCCTGGTGCCGCGATTAAAAACCGTCGTCGACCCATGATTCGGTCCCTATGGATTGGTTTACTACAAGAAAGAAGCAAGTGTTTGTTGATAGTGGTATAAAGGTCATGTTTGTTGGGTCAATGGTCATAACTAGACTTGTGAAGAATGGGCCCATGGATCAAATAAGGGATGTGTTAGAAAAGAGTGACTCGGGTTGGAAGACCGTTGACTCGGTTGACGAAGACGGCCAAACGTTACTCCACTTGGCGGTCTCACAAGGCCGAGCCGACTTGGTCCAGTTGCTACTTGAGTTCGAGCCGAACGTTGAGGCTAGGAGCCGGTCAGGAACGAGTCCACTTGAAGATGCAGCTGCCTCGGGTGATAACTTGATTGTTGAGCTACTACTAGCTCATCAAGCTAACACTGAAAGGTCAGAGTCATCCACATGGGGCCCGCTTCACCTTGCTACAAGCGCGGGCCATGTGGATGTTTTGAAGCTTCTTTTAGTAAAAGGAGCTAACGTGAATGCAATTACAAAAGACGGGAATACTGCTTTACACCTGGCGGTTAAGGAGCGTAGACGTGACTGTGCTCGACTGCTATTGACCGCCGGAGCGAATCCCGATGTCGGAAACCTAGCCGACAACGAGACCCCGTTGCATTTAGCTTCGGCGCACGGGGATGACAACATGGTCAAGCTTCTACTACTTAAAGGAGCTAACAAAAACATCCGAAACCGATCGGGAAAAACCGCTTACGATTTGGCGAACGAGCACGGGCACACGAGGCTCTTTGACGCACTTGGGCTCGGGGACCGGTTATGTCTAGCTGCAAGAAAAGGAGAGGTAAGAACCGTTAATAAAGTCCTCGAAGGTGGAGCCGCAATTAACGGGCAAGACCAACACGGATGGACCGCTTTGCACCGAGCCTCGTTCAAGGGCTACACGGACGTGGTTCGCCTCTTGATCGAAAAGGGCGTCAATATCGACACACGCGATGGAGACGGGTACACGGCTCTGCATTGCGCGGTCGAATCGGGCAATGCAGATGTACTTGAACTGCTAGTGAAAAAAGGTGCAGATTTAAAAGCAAGAACCAATAAAGGCGTAACCGCTATGCAAATAGCGGATTCTTTAAATTATGCAGGAATTACAAGAATATTAATCAACGGAGGTGCAAGTAAAGATGAAATCAAGAGTGTTGGTAAACACTCGCCACCAGCATTTGCTAATAAAACGGGTCGGGGCTCCGATAAGGATATGGGTTTGATGAAAAAGAAGATTACTCGGGTCAAAGCACTTAGTGGTGGGTTTGAACGGTCTACTTCACCATTGGCTATGGTTTAGTTAGCATTAATTACTACTTATGATTAAGTTAATCCAATCCTTAATTATTGCTGTTAGTTGTTTATTCTTGTACTAGTTCTAAAGTTACATACGAGGTTCTTAATAAATAGTTTGTTGAACCTAAATAGAATAATAATTTAAAACAGTTTATCGAAAACAACTTATTTCATCGAGATGAAAATACGTACACATTTCCTGATTTAAATATAACTATTAAGATTTAAGAGTAAACTAGTAAAGAGATACACATATTCTTGTTGGAAACATAATAAACAAATACCTTATTATGAATAAACATAATACACATTTCATCATCCAACTTTAATAAGATATTTTATTAAAAATACGTTATATATTTTGGGGTGAATGAGGTTGGGCACGAACGCGATACTCTAGCTCACACATACAACTTGTACATTATGTTACAAATCTTATATATTGTGTCACAGAGAGGGATGAGCGGTATATTCGTGGTTGAATAGTTAGTAAGTGTTAGTGACCAGATGAAATAATGATGTGATAATTACGTGGAAGAAAGATAAAGTAAGTTAGCTATATATATATTTTTAAAATATTTTACTAACTTGTGATTTTCTTCATCAGAAAAATACTTTATTGTATGTTAAACATTACAAGTTTCAATTATAAAATATAAAATTAAGATTTGCCAATTGGAGGACAAGCATCATCATTAGCAACTAGTTAATCCTGAATTTACTAATAATTGGATTACCAAAAGCAATTTAAACTATTTTCAGATTTGAAAATATAACAGTTTGTCTTAAGAGACAAAGAAATGTTATATTATAATGGATTGTTGTTTTTGTTATTGTTGTTTGGTTACATTTATTATTTTCATTTGAAAAAAGTTTTTTTTATATCTGACTTTCCAAGATTTTAAAATATTAACATTTTCATCCAAAATTATTCACTTTGTTAATTTAGAATGTTAAACCGTCTATCATTATAAGGAGTAAAGACAAAATCCTAATTTATGTTAATGTATGTGTTAATGTTCCATTCACTAAACCTATATCGGACATTTTATCATTTCATGTTCAAATCTTTTATCATGACTAAATCATAAGATTGTTGGCTTCATCGGTGAGGGAAGAGGACCAGGAACTCATTGCGAATCATTGATAGACTATGAACCGTTAAGGGATAATCTCTTAATCACAATTAAAAAGCTATCAAACAACCCTTAAGTTCTGTATTTAACCCGATATAAATTTCTATAAGTGGGAACAAGATATACATAATTATAAATGTTTAATTCAATAGTTGTACCGTATTGGTTTGTAGTTGTATGCTGATGCCGAATAGATGAAAGGTACTCACATACAAGTACACATTGAAAACCAATAAATTGCTGCCGATCAAAGGAAAAAAAAAACAATAAACATTAAACTAAAACCAAAATTTGTTTGATTCAAATGGTTCATTGCGACTAAGCCCATTTCAAATGTGGACAAAAAATAACAAACTGTGTTTTGCGTATACCCACCTAAGGCCCAACATGAGCATGCCAATGAAGGTACAATAACAAATGCCCAAAGTACAACCTTCCAAAGCTCTACCCATTTCAAAATCTAATCAAACAGTTGCTCCATTTGAAGCTATAAATACAACCATAATCACTCATCCATCTCCATCGTCTAAAACACACACAAATTAACCTACAACCATCTTTTGGTCTTTTGAAAGTTTAAAATCATGAGTGTCTTGACATATACTGATGAGCACGCTTCACCGGTTGCTCCGGCCAAAATGTTCAAGGCTTATGTTGTCGACTCGGACACTTTGATGCCAAAGCTCTTGCCCGATGCTATTAAAAGCGTCGAACTTATTAAAGGCGAGGGTGGGGCCGGAAGCATTAAGCAGCTTAATCATGCTGGAGGTAAGCAATTAATATTATGCTAAAATTATCACTTTAGTCTTGTTTAATTCAATTCTTGCATTCAGGGTTCGCGAAGTTTCAAATCGATGAACTCGATGAGAAGACATTCACTTACAAGTACACTTTGATCGAAGGAACCGATATGTCGGATAAGATTGAAAAGGTGAGCTATGATATTAAGTTTGAGGGTTCAGCTGATGGTGAGACGATCTCCAAGATTACAACAACTGCTTACACACATGGTGATTTTGAGATCACGGAAGAAGAACTAAAGGCTGATAGAGAAAAGGTTTTGGGCCTTATTAAATTTTGGGAATCCTACCTCCTTAAAAACCCTGATGCATAAGCGTAAAGATGTTCATTTTGACATCATCTCGTACTCATATTTGGCCCTTTTATGTTTCCTATATTTTCTTCTAATAAAGATCAAATAAGTTTGAATAAAAAATTGAATCTTGAAACGAATGTGCAATATGTAAGCGATGGGTCTATGTTTTATTTGAATAATGATCAAAATATATATAATATATATATATATATATATATATATATATATATATATATATATATATATATATATATATATATTCACTTTTCACTTTGTTCCCTATATTTTTTATCTTTTACAAAATTTTCGTTTTACGTTTCAGTTTAAATTTTACGAGTTAACACGTCATAACGTGTGCATGTGGTTCAACGTATTTACGCATACCTTTTGTAGGAGACCGTTCATATAAAATAAGCATTGAAATAATTTTATTAATATAATCAATACAAGAGAACATAAATAAACAATTATCAATTCTTTTACAATGGACAATTTACAGAAAAAAAAGAAACAAAAATGTAAAAGCTGAGGATCGTATTCAACACGGGGCCCTTAAAACAAATTCCGAGCCTCCCAAGAGAACTCGTTTTGTTTCCCAGGGTACAACAGCCGAAGCAGTTTGTACTGCCGGGGTTGATCTAGAACCCGAACTTGTTTGAAGAAGAGAATCCAGAGAGATAAACAACCTGATTTTCTACAGGTTTCGAGTTGTGTTGGTGTATCTTTCTAATGACCCACACTCAGTATATATAGTTGAATTCGAATAATAATAGCCACCCAACCATTACTCAGTCATTAATCCGAAATCGTAACTGCTCATTTAATTCGTCAGTAATAGTTGTCGGTTTCAGTCAATGTTTAACGGAAATTGTTACGAGTCACAACTCGAACCTTGCACCAACGTCAGTCGCTCCTGACCAGACCCTCGAACCAACCTTAAAAAATACTAAGGCATCAAAGCGCCACATTGCACCCACATACCCACGTCGCGCGCGCGTGTGCGAGTGCTAGTCAAGGGTGCTTAGCACCCTTTGCGAATCCACATAGTGTGACACCTTAGGAAACAATATAGACAGGAGGTTATAGAATATAAACTATTTTATATTCTTTCTGTCTTTCAATGTGGGACGATTTCCCACATTATTAATTCCTAATGTCATTAACCACATTAATTTTCATTTAACACATTAATTTATTGATTAAATATTATATCCGTATTAATATTATCAATAAATTTCCAACACCTTTTTCCCATTTAATCGCCCCTTACAACAAGTGAGTCTTAGATCGACTTAGTTATTGTTTTTAATGTTTTACGTGCGGGGTTTAACGTTTTTACGTTTACATTCCATTTGGTTTTATTTTTCCCATTTTTATTTTATATTTTAATATGAGTTTTTTTTGTTGTTAGTAGTCGCCGTTGATGGTGTGAAATTGGTGCTGCTTAGCATGTACGCCCACCGCCACAACGTGAGAGGCTTAATACTACTTATTTCTATAATTTAACTAATAATATTATTTTATAAACTTATCGCTTATTTCCTAGAAACTTCTCACATCTCACTCTCTATTTTTATACATCTATTCAATTAAACAATAATTATTTATTTCTTTTTCAAATTAACTAATCAACCATTTTTAGCCTTCAACTTCAAAATCACGGGTGTCTTGACATATACCGATGAGTATCTTTCACCGATCGCTCCGGCTAGAATTTTCAAGGCCTCAATTGTGGACTCGCACATCTTGATGCCAAAGCTCTTGCCTGATGCTATTAAAAACATCGAACTTATCAAAGATGACAATGGTGCCAGAAGCATTAAGCAGATTTATTTTGCTGGAGGTGAGGTTATACTCGTCCAGATGTAAAATGAATTCGGATTGGATTTTTGTAATATGAGTCAGGTTTGGTTAACCCACAAACATTTTTATTATGCGTCAAATTGGTTGAACAATTAAAGAAGGTTGAACTTATTAGATATGTGTGAAACTTTCAGGCCGTTTAAGTTGTATCATTTAAACTATCTTAATTGATCTGACACGTGTAAGATAAATAATTAAGCACGATCCACTTTAACACTTTTATAAGTAAACTAGTTGAAATTGTCACTTAAACCTTGTTTAAATTGATTCTTGTATTTAGGGTTCGCGAGGCATCAAATCGATGAACTCGACGAGAAGACATTCACTTACAAGTACACATGTTCTTTCTAGAACACATAATATACAGAGTTACCTTATATTAATAAACGATCCCAAAGTCATATATTAAATTAAGAACATCATTAATGGACGTTAATTAACTCCATGTCACCCTAAGACATTGACCGTCTCTTCCCTCCTCTCGTTCTATCAGATTAGATGTTTGTGTCTCTATCTTTCATCTCAACCCATGATTTTCTTGATAATTATTGTTGTTGATGCCCTAATTAAAGCCCTAGAAATGTTAGTTTAAAGGTTGTTTGGTATCATTTTGATAATTCTATTAAAAGACTACATCTGAATCAATCAATGGTAAGATATGTTTAATTATCTTAAAAGACACATTTAATTTGTTTATGAAGCCTACTAATAAGTAATTTTTAGAAACATATTAAAATAATATCTTTAAATGAAGATTGTAAAACAAACCTTGTTGTTGAAAGACTCTTTAAGAAATAGTTTTACAATGATTATTGACTACTAGCATATAATAATCAATTTTATTATAAATACATTATATTTTGTTATTGAAAATCAAAAGAACATAAAACATAAGTGTATGTAAACGTCTTGTATTAGAACATGAAATTGTTACGTGGGTACAAGTGTTAAGTTATATAATATATTTTGTTAAGATGTGTTATGATTTGTAATATTTTTTATCATACAAATACTAAACTATATGTTAACATCACAAGTTTCAATCTGTTTTAATTAAACATATGTACTTTCAATTGTATTTTATATTTAAAAATATTTTTATAATTTTCAAATATTTATTTATAACTGTTAATTTAATTTTTTTTCAACTCGTATGATAAACGAGTTTTTTAACCTATAAAAATAAAAGAAAGAGTTAATTACGCAAATGGTCCCTGTGGTTTATACAAAATAACAGGCTTGGGTACTAAAGGTTTTCTGTAACAGGTTGATGTATTGTGTTTTAATTTTATAACGAGTTAATGTATTAAGACTAACTGACGTTAGTTTTTCTGTTAAATACAAGGGCATATTTGTCTTTTTAATTTACAAGGACTACTAGTGTAATTAAAGTAAATTGTTGGTGCCATTTATTATAATGAAGGTGTGTTTTTTAATTTCATACACACACATATATATACTATACATATACACACATATATATAACCACCAGCGGTACCACCACCGGCGGCCACCACCGGCGGCCACCACCGCCGGCAGCCCCCCACCAACGGCCGCCACAACCGGCATCCCCCACCACCAGCTGCCACCACCACCGGCAATCCCCACCACCAGCTGCCACCACCACCGGCAATCCCCACCACCAGTGGCCACCACCACCGTCAACCCCCACCACCAGCGGCCACCACTATCGCCAGCTCCCACCGTGGGGTTTTATCGCCGACCACCACCACCAGCCCCACTATCGCCCGCCACCGCCAGACCCCATCGTCGGTCCCCACCTCGTCACATCATCGTGACCAACACCATCTTTTCTTTAAATCAAACAACAACATCGTCACTACCATTTCCATCGTCGCATCATCGGCGCCATCTCACCATCATCAACATCTCATCATCACCACCATGGCACCATCCACTGCCGATTCATCTTGAGTTAATGTTTAATTTGGGTTTTAGGGTTTTAAACAAGTCACGGGTTGGGGGAACCACTGATATGTTTGGATCTGGTTGTGGTGGTGTGTTCGGATAAGAAAGGGTGCAACGAGTTGATGGTGGGCAGTGACGGTGGTTTAGTGATGGTGGTGATGGTGATTTGAATGCGAGTGGGAGGGAGACAATAGTGTGTGGGTTTGGGGTTTTTGGGGGTTAACAAGAGAAAGGGAAGGGGGTTTGGTGAGATGATGCTGTTGGTGTAACGGTGGAGGTGGGGATAATGGTGATGGTGATGTTGTAATGGTGGTGGCCGATGGGTATAAGGGTTGGGTGGTGGTAACAGTGGGTATATGGTGGTGGTGGTGATGGAGGCTGACAGGGAAAGGGGTTGAGTTTTTAAAAGTTGTATCTAATTACACTAATGGTCTCTGATAAAGTAAATATATAGAATTACAAAAATAGCCCCTCAAAAGGTACTTTAGTCATTTAACTTAAATTTAACAGAAAAATTAACGTTTGTTAGTCTTAGTACCTTAACTCGTTACAAAATTTAAAATACAATACCCCAACCTGTTATAAAAAAATCTTAGTACCCAAACCTGGTATTTTGCATAAACCACAGGGACCATTTATGTAATTAACTCTAAAAGAAATAAAATTATCCGATTACAAGACAAGTGTCATCACTCATCATCAACAATTAATTAATAATCATAATTTCACATACCAAAATCCATTTATCAACATATAAAAGAAAACTCTTCAAATAATCAATTTAAACCGTTTTCAGATGTAGATATTCGGATCAGATGTAGATATTCGGATCAGATGATAGCGTAGATGATAAAATTGTATATCTTAGTAAAATAACATAAATGAATAAGACATGCTTATGCTTATTTTTGTTTGATTAAAAGTCAATAAACATTGAAACTAAAACCATAAATGATGAGACTTATGTTTAATTTTGTTTGATTTATATGGTTCCTTGTGCCTATTGCCTAAGCCCATTTCAAATGTGGACAAAAAACAGAATGTGTTACATGCTGTGTAGCATATAGTGTATACCCCACCTAAGGACCATATGAGCTTCCAATGCAAGGTACAATTACAATTGCACAAAGTACAACCTTACAAAGCTCTACCCATTTTAAAATTTAACCAAATAATTGCTCCATTTGAACCTATAAATAGAATCATAATCAATCATCCATTTTCATCTTTCTAAAACACACACAAATCAACCGATCTACCATCTTTTAGCATTCAACTTTCTAATCATGGGTGTCGTGACATATACCGATGAGAACGTTTCACTGGTCGCTCCGGCAAGAATTTTCAAGGCCTCGATTGTGGACTCGCACATTTTGATGCCAAAGCTCTTGCCAGATGCCATTAAAAGCATCGAACTTATTAAAGGCGATGGTGGAGTTGGAAGCATTAAGCAATTAACTTTGCCGGAGGTAAGTAGTTAGCCACGTTAAAACAGATTCAGGTTAAAAGATTTTATTTGTATCGTCAAGTTAAGTTGTTCCGAGTTGATCCACAAACACATTAATACATATTAGCTTGATTAAACAATATTTTAGGAGGTTAGATGTATAAGATATGTATACTAACTCCTTAGCGTGGTTTACCTCTACTCTTTTCAACTAACTTTATTGATTTGAACTAGTTAAAATAAAAAATTAAACATTGCCCAATTTAACACATTCATAGGTAAACTAGTTAAAAGGCCATGTTTACTTAAAATTCTTGTATATTCAGGGTTCGCGAAGCACCAAATTGATGAACTAGATGAGAAGACATTCACTTACAAGTACACTTTGATCGAAGGAAACGGTATATCGGACAAGATTGAAAAGGTGTGCTATGATATTAAGTTTGAGGGTTCATCTGATGGTGGAACCATCTCCAAGATGACCACAACCATATACACACATGGTGATTTTGAGATCAAGGAAGAAGAACTTAAGGCCGGCAAAGAAAAGGTTTTGGGGCTTTATAAGGTTGTGGAAGCCTACCTACTCCAAAACCCTAATGCATATGTTTAAAAATGTTCATTTTAACATTGTGTTGTACTCATATTTGGCTCTTTTATGTCTCTCATTTCATTGAATAAAATATCAAATAAATAATAAAGTTTTACTCAAAAATGTAATCTTGACGTGAAGAAGAGTATGCAATGTGTGTAGTATGTTAACATGAGTTGACCTACTTGTAAGCTTCTAATATCGACTCGCTAAAAACTTGGATCGAACGAACTTAACGTAGCTAAGCTTGAGTTAAAGCTTAAATTAAAGCTCATTTACCAAGTTTCGTATATGAAGATTGATTAAACTCATGTGATTGTGACTAAATGAGGCTATTATTATATAAATATGAAACTATTCATTTAGTATGATAAATATATAATTACATATATAATTATGACAATAGTAACTAAACAACATATATACTAGGTTAGTCCCCGGGTAATATACAGCTTGAACAAATAAAATATTAAATAATTATTACTAATATTTATGTATTATAAAATAATGCTTGAAAATAAATTATGATTATAATTATATATAAATATCTAATTTAAGTAAATAAAAAATAATATATTTTTCTTACACTTTTATTTTATAAAAAATTGTGAATTTTTATTTTTAAAAAGTGTGTATTTAATAAAAAAAGGTTTTTAACTTATTATATTTTATAATTTTTAATTTGAAAATGGTATGAGTAATATTATTAGTATTTAATATTATTATTAATAATATAGAAACATGAAAAAAATAAGTATAATAAGATTTACAATAGTTTCATGCTTATTTTAGTTTTTTTATAGATAGATATATAGATAGGCAAAGTACTCATTAAATAAACGGATTAAATTTTAGTATAAAATATATATGTAAAATAAGCATGAATAGTTACAATATAATATTTTAATGTAATTAATAATAGAAATTATATATAGATAATAGTTCAAAAAATAAATAATTATATTATTTTTTAACTCTCTTATGTAAATAGTTTCATTTTTAAACATTCGCTTTAAGAGTTTTGTAAACAATATCTTTTATAAATTTAAAAAAAAATATGATTTGTAATTATTCTGATTGTTTCAATAAGACTGTTTTAAAATATTTAACCTGTTTATAGTTTTTTTTTAAAACCAAACAATTTTAAAATATTATGTATAATTTTTTTAATGTTTTATAAAAATATTATATAAAATATTAGTTTTTTGTTATTTAGATTTTAATTAAAAGTTATTATTTTTAATTTCTTTCATAAAATCTATTTTAAAAAAGCTAGTTTGATTTAAAAAAATAAATAAGAGAAATAACATAACAATTAATAAACTTATTTGTAATAAGAGAGATAAATTTGTTTAAGTATTTAAATTATTATAACACCCTTTTGGATGGGAAATTAATGTGTGAATGTTTAGATAAAGAACAACTGGCAAAAACATGATTTAAGAAATTAACAAATGACAAAACAAACATTGCTTTATTAGAGATTATAGATTAATAAAAAAACTATAAACATAAATATTTACATAAAAATAATTATGTATGAAATATTAGTTTAAAAAATAATAAATGCACAGCTAGCTAAGCTTGAGTTTGAGAAATGTTTGTTGGACATCACTCTTGTTCAGACCATAAACCATCAGCCTTCATCTTTGCACTATCTTAATCTGAACTAATCTGACAAAAGAAAGATTCATTTAGTCAATAACAAAGTGATATGCACATCAATATATCACTGCAGTGAATCGAAACTTAATAAACAAGTCGCGTTCTGATTTTAAAATGAGTTCTTCATGTTGGATTTGTTGTGTTCCTCCATCATTTGACCATTAAGCGTTTACGATGACCATGACGATTTGATCTTCCGTCTATTTTGATCCGTTTATCCCATCTTAAAAGTTATTACAACCCTTCAGTCAGTTTAGAACTTTAGATCTGTAAGTTGCATGTTGTTCGAGCTGTAAATATTTTACTGTTGAATTATATATCTTTATGTAAAAAGATAATGCAACTTGGGGTGGTGGCGCAGTTGGCTAGCGCGTAGGTCTCATAGCTAAAGAGTGATCCTGAGGTCGAGAGTTCGAGCCTCTCTCACCCCATTCGATTTTTATCATTTTCTTTCCTTCTGAAGTTCGACTAAATGGCATTTTTCCAACTCAAATTTGTTCTTTACCAATTTATATTAATAATGAAATTGTGATGGCACTTGTGTTATCGTATTACACATGATAAGGTTTCATAACATGAATTTAGATGTTGTTTGTGACCCAAGGCTGAAAAAGTATAAGTGGTTAGTGATCAAGGAGTGTAGATTATCATTGAATTTTTTGTAATTTTAATAAATTTTTTTGAATTTAAACATCTTCATCAATATCGAAAGATGGTCACACTGATAACAAGATAATAATATCTCAAATATGAATTATTGATGAAGATGTTTAAATTCAATAGCTTTGAGCGTTTCGTATGTTACCAAAACACATTTACGCCTTGGGCTATCGGATATTGTTGTTTGTCTCCAATAGCTTTTGAATTTAAACGCTCAAATTTTTTTGAATTTAAGCAAGCCGAGTATAAGTGTTTTTTTGTCTAGGTTTGCGTAAATGTGTTTTTACTCGGCTTGCTTTTCCAATAGCTTTGAGCGTTTCGTATGTTACCAAAACACATTTACGCAAACCTAGACAAAAAAACAAGCATCCAGTCAAAAAACATTTCCGTTGCCGGGACTTGAACCCGGGTCTCTCGGGTGAGAGCCGAGTATCCTAACCAACTAGACTACAACGGATGATGTCTAGTGTTTGTAACTTATCTTTTTTAAATGATACAGTAGTTTGTCTTTAAATTAGAATATTTAAAAGCTGCTGCTTGCTTTATGCAATGATATACAACAAACATCCGATGAATATTAATAATGTAATGAATCTCTAAACGATGTAAAGAAAGTTAAAAGAGTCAAACGCGTTAAAAGTGACAATTTGATCATCTTTTGACTCTAAAAACTAAGCAGCAACATAAAGATGAGTCGAGATAAAAAACCATAATAAGATTTAAAAACCACTTCACTGAAGCCATTCAATTGAATTCAGTCAAAGGTGTCAAGTTTTACCTATAAAACGGCCTACAAGTGACAATGTTGATCAAGTATTACTAAAATGATGCAATATATACTTGTGAATTATTATACAACTTCATCATTCTCCATTTATCTATACTAGCATTACAATATAAACCAGAAGCTTTCACCAAGGCCACCTTCGTTGATCTTGAATGCCGCCAATCAGAAGCTTTCACCAAGGCTTATTCTGGACAGAATGAGCTTGCACTTGTTTGGATGTCATCTCTACTGATGCCTTCAAATTGCTCACATTATTAGCCGTTGTAACAGGTTAACCTCGATTTGATAAACAAGAGCTTCTCATCTGGTGAATACCTTTTTGCTGGAGCTTTTGATGGAAGGAATATCTGGGCCTATGTTCTTGCTGATTCTCTTTGTACACTCAATAGTCTCTGCAGGGTATGAATGGAATTGTTTACGTGATCAGTTTGTCATATAGTTTTAAAAGTCACATCACTTATTCTAGGGGACAAAAAGGGTAGGTTGGGTGCCGAGTCAAAATGGGTTTGGGTCAAAACAGGTCAGTTTGTCAGAAACGGTTCAGGTCATCACCTCCAATCTAGGGTAAAACATGGTCTGTGCAGAGCTTGTGAAGCCACCCTCCTGTTTGCTTCTCCACACTGCAGTTGAAATTGTGAAGGAGACAAAGTTAGATGACGAAATCATATCTTAGCTGGTAATAAAGATAAGGTGAATAATGTATATGTTACTAAGTATTATTAGATATGCTATAAATTTGACGTTCAATATTTCATTACCGAATTCAAATTGGGTACTGGGATGTCAACACTTAAAAAGTATCACAATTAGTCAATACAGAATTCAATTTGTCTTGTATATTACTTAGTATCATTAGAAGCAGCAAATAATCCAATATGATATAACATCACCGGTCACAGCAAAGCAAAGCATCTAGCTCACATTTTTTAGAAGGTAAAGAACACCTTCACCCACAAGAACTTTATAACACAACAATAATATTAACAACCAAGATAATAATAATAATAATATGAACTTAAAGAGCACATAGAGAAGAAGCGGACCCACTTTGCCGGATTCCAAATTTCAGTACCAAAACTTCATCAACAAACAGGTCCACATCCAAACAAGTAACACTTTGTTCTGGTTGTAATCTAACAATCATCTTAAAGGACTAACAACCCATCCAGTAATTGGATTTTGTCTCCGAATTCTAAATTTCCTACTAGAACCGCTTTGTAAGCGTTCAAGAATGGAATATGTTATTGAATCTGGTGTTAATCCTTGTTCTTTAAGCTTTGCATACAAATCAACAGCTTCAGCAGTTCTCCCACATCTCTCTAGGCAATCTAACAATATATTATACGTGACAATATTGGGACAACAGCCTTCAGAAAGCATTTCATCAAACAATCTACAAGCCATCTCTACTTTATCCGACTTCCCAAAACACTCAATAAGTGTACTATAAGTTACAACATCAGGATTCAACCCCTTCTCTTCCATCTCTCTGAACCTCATGTGGGCTTCATCAAGATCACCGTTTTTTCCTAAACAATTTATCAAAGAATTATACGATACAATATCAGGTTTACAATCACTGTTCTCCAGCTCCTCAAATATATTAACAGCCTCATCTACTCTCCCAGCTCGGCCAAAGCTCGAGATCAATATATTGTAAGTGAAGATATCCGGTAAAGGTCCCTCTTTTTTCATCTTTTCATATAATCTTGAAGATGAGATATCTGTTTTGATTTCCCAAGAGCAGTGAACACGGTGTTATACATAATAGTATCCGAATTTATCCCCTTTTCATGAATCTTATCTAACAGATCGATAGCCTCAACCATTTTACCCTCCTTGCATAAGCTTTCAAGCATGGATAAGTAAGCATCCCTATCTCCCTGATCATGGAAACTCCACATGTAGCAAAACAGACGGTGAGCCTCACCAGCATGCCCTAATTTACTAAGCGTACGAACAAGATACGCGTATATGCCCTTATTCATATATTTTTTCGATATTTCAACAACCTCATCTAGTCTACTAAGCTGTCCTTCCGAAACCAGGAGATTCAGAATAATACTATAAGTAAACTCATTCGGTCTGCAATCATTTTCCACCATTTTCGAGAAAAGATATACAGTTTTGTCAACCATCCTGCTCATAGCAAGCACCTGAATAATCGTATTATAAGCAACCAAATTCGGCGCTAAGCCCTTCGATACCATCTCTTGAAAAAGTGCTATCGAATCATCAGGCTTCCCAAGCTTCCCATTCATTCTGATCAGAATTGTGTATGTATATTCATCAGGCTCACAATGCTTCCTCTTCATCTCTTCAAAAACCTCATTCGCTTGATCAACCTGCAACAATCATAAACTTATCATCCAATAGAATTCAATTAATCATAAACATGTTGAATCATCATAAACTCGACCTTATCGTCTTTCGCAAGAGCATCGAGCAGCATATTGTAGGCGAAAACATCCGGTTGATATCCTCTTCTTCTCATATCATTATAAACCCCCAACGCCTTATTCGAATCACGAGCACGTAAATGCGCTTGCAGGAGACACTTATACGTATACCGATTCATCGTGAGCTCCCACTTTTCAACCAAACGTAAACACCTCTCGAGATCGTCACCACCGCTGAACACTCCGATCAACATATTAACAGTGGAGATGTTCCCACGCACACGCACGCGTTCCATCTCATCAACAATCCGACGAACAGCATCCAACCGATCAGAAGATGAAGACTTCGAGAGAACGAGAATCATACGGTTGTAAGTGAAGCAATCGTGGCGGAACTTAGGGATTTCGGTGTGGCAGAATCTGAAGAACTGGAGAGCGAGGGTGGGGGAGTGGATTGATTTGAGGACTTCGGAGGCTTCTGAAGGGGTTAGGGTTAGGGTTAGGGTTTGAAGGTAGTGGGAGAGGTGGGAGAAGGGGTGGGGTGAGGTGTTGAGGATGTTGAGGACTTTGCAGATGAGGTCACGGCGGGGGAGGGGGTGGCCGCGGTGGTCGTGTAGTTGGAGGTTGGGGGTGTGGACTTCGACGGCGAATGAGCGGCCGTCGTCGGTGGTGACTCTGCCGCTGTACCTGGTGGCGTAGCCGCGGCGGAGGAGGAGGCGGACGACGGTCATCGTCGGTTGTGTGGTATCTCCGGTGGCTTTTGTTTTTTTTTTTCTTGTTTGTTTTATCGGTTATCACCCTATTTGGGGACCCATTGCAAACATTGTTGAACCAAAAGGCCACTTAAGCCCAAATATTAAAGGGCCGTGATTTGCCACTTGCAAGTAGAATGCGAGTTGAGTAGTGATAAGGGTGAACTGATGAACTGGTGAACTGGTGAACCGAACATCAAACGCACCACACTACATCACATACATCACACGCTGTGTGGTGATTAACATGAGAAGAAAAGTCACGGCGTGGGGATGTCATGAAACGGCCGAACAGCACTGCGTGGAGGACCGGCGCGGTGTTACCGTGCGGCGCTGCACACCGTCGTGGGATTGTAGCGTGGGCGCCCCACCGCCCTAAGTATTTCAAAACCATTATCCGTGATTTCGTTCTTCCAATTTTTGACTTTTTATTACCGTACATTGTGAGATTTTTTTTAAGATTTCGTATAAATACACTTGGTATTCTTTCAAAAAATTGTTTCTTTTGATACATACATATACGTGGAGAGGGATAGAAAAATATGTGTAACCTAATAATAAATTTGGATGTTAATATAACCCAAGTTTTTTTAACTTACAATTGTAGTATTTTAACTTACTTTATTATCAAGATGTCTCATAAAAAACATAATATTTTAATTCTAGAATTTTTATTATCAGGATTTCTGATAAAAAAACATAATATTTTATCTCTAGAATTCTCTCTTAAATGTTAAAAAATTTATTCAGTTACTTATTTGGGTTTTCTATATCCTCCTAAACGTGTCGCCGAGTCGCTCATTATTCAATCTGGAGATTAAAAATTCAAATTAAATCAAGCTAGAGTTGATATCATCATCAACATGGATCCAGTGAGAAATTTCTAGTGTATCACAAGTGAATCAAGTATCAGGACAGAAGGATCCGATGTGTGTGACACCTACACTAAAGAATACTATCAATGGAGGAAATTGCCAACATAAATCATACTTATAAGTCATAACACTTGCGGCTTTAAACAACAACCTTTTTGTTGGCCAAACCCTATTTTGAGCTTAGCACTTAACATACATGATGTGTCGCCAACAAACATAGTTAGGGCCGCCAAGACGACCCTCACCAAGCTCACAGTGCAAGGTGAGAACATGGTGGCTCAATAGCAACTAACAGTCTTACATACCTTATAATGAGCTTTTTTTCGGTTTTTATGTTGGTTTAAGTTTGGTTAGGTTTTATATCATCTTTAGTATTAACTTATCTAAACAATCTCGTTAAGAGATCATATGTGAACCACAAAGATCAACACGCAAAATAGCCATTTAATATCTTATAAAGATATAGATGTTAAGATCGACATTAGAGAAAGAGGAAACCCAACGATGAGAGTTGTCTCATATCATCGATACTATTTCTTAATGTTCAGCTCCTGTAAGTACATAACAACAACCTTAACGAACTAACCATGTTTACAAAAACATGCTGACAGCATATGGTAATGGTGTCATATTCTAAGCATTATGGGTCACTAACCAAGTAACCCTCAAATATCACTAGTGAACATTACATGTTCTCCAAATTGTAAAATTGGGCCCAGGCAACATCCGTGTTCTAGGACTAAAACCCGATAGCATAAATACATCACCGGCTAATTGTAATATCTAAATACCACATAGGTCCAGGAGGATTAGAATACCTCATGCTACAATCCATCAACATTCACTTTCATAGCCACCCATTCATCATCTGAAACTTGGATGGGACCATCATAAGCCATTCCTTGTACGTGCGGTCGAATCAAAATCTTTGTTGTAAGTCGCGATGTAGAACTCGAATCCATCACTGGCTTTAAAGTGGCTTCCTTGACAAACGGTTGAATTTTTTTGCCATTTGTGCCGGACCCTAAAGATAACACATGCATGATTGTTTGTTCTGATATACCATATAAATAAGATCACAAAGCGGATGCTAAGTGGGCTATATAAGTAGAATTTCGTATTTATACACATAGGTGCTGGGAAACACATGTACCTTCACGGCTTGAATTACATGGTTTGTTAGTTTGATACTCGGTTTTGGAACATCAACAACGTTCGATGAGGATTTTGCAGAACCTGAATCCATCACCGGGTTGACCTCATTGAAAGACTGTTTGAGTGTTTTACCATTTGAGCCTGACCCTAGAGATATTCATAGCTCATAGTTGTTACTTCTAATATACCATTCCAAATGAAACAACAAAGGGGATGCTAAATGGGCTACATAAGTAGAATTTGATATATATTTACAAGAGTGTTGTAAAACATACCTTCACCAGCTTGAATTACATGGTTCTTCTGTTTGATATCCGGATTTGCAAAATTAACAATATTCGGTGTGGATATTGGCTGTGGTTGATGGATGATGACAGGTGGCAAGGTCATTGTATGCTTCTCTATAACATCTTGTAAATCTTTTAAATCAAGATATCCTAAAAAGAATATTGGGAGTTAATACTTTACATTAACTGGATTTAGCATTTAAAGCTTCAAGAGTGAAGAATATAGTCATGAATAATTAGAATGTAGATCCACACTCCAAATGGTAGCCATGAGTACTTATAACTTAAACCACAAGGGGATAATTTTGACCCATTTGCTTGAACGGGATGTTTTATATTTGACATTCTGGATTACTATGTGGATTTTCATTTACCACCCCTGCTTGTAAATATATTTTAAGATCTTTAAAATATTACCTTTCGCTTTCTCTGGGTCATCTGGAATTGAATAACTAACTCGGTTGTTGATTATTGTTTGCATCTTACTAGTGCTTGGTTCATTTTTGTGAGTCATAACCGTCTGCGAGCTAGAAGAACCAGAACTAGAAGTTTCTACAATGTTGGAGATAGCAGTTGCATTGTTTGCTCTTGGTACACCTAAGCATACAAGATTCCAACAAAAATAAATAAATAAAGTTGAATTATGTTAGGGAGATAGGCAGCTATTATCTTAAAATACAACGTGTATCTGGTGGAAGTTAGTAGTGACTTGTGTGGGCTAGAGGCGGGAAGATGGACAGGTTGTCAATTCACTTGTAATAAATAATTAGAATGTCTTTGTTACGGGTTGAAATGGGTTGGTCAATTCACTTGTCCAAAAAGATAATAAATAATTAGAATGTCAGAAATGATTACAGAATCCTGGTAATTCAATAGTAACCAGTTTTTTTAATAAAATGAATGCGATGGATTTATGCATTGGAAATACACTTCAGTGACTTTTGACAGTTGACCCATTTCCTTGCAAGCTTGTGTTACCTGTTTGACTGATTAAAGATAAAAATATATAATAAATAAACCCGATTACAAGTAAACGGTCAAAATTCCAACTCTAAACTATGCACCTACAACATGCATCACCAATGGTCGACCAACAAAATCAAGTTATACACTAACATTGCAACTAATTTTGTTTTTCAATTTCACTCCAAAATTACAGACTATCGCGCCTGTATATTCTCTAATTGTAGCCTGTGTATTTAATTGTAACACAAAACCAACAACTGAATCCCACCCTATTGGTTTTCAATAAAGCAAGTATTCATCTCTTTTATTATGGGATCATATAGGGACCATGACGCGTGTAAGAGAAAATTAAATGTATCAAATACCTTCAGTAAGAGCTGTATAAGCAACCTTGGCAGCGTTCATCTCTGATTGTTTCTTCGTCCGTGCTTCTTCCCCCACATAGCTTTGACCTTTTTTGTAGCAGATTCAAGATTTAAGATCAGGATAAGCATTGCCATGACACAAGATTTCTTATTTTTATGTTTTACACTACAAACCAGTAAAATGTGTATATCCCACTGACCTGAAATCTCAACAGTAGAAACAAAACATGGCATATGAGGTGCGCCAGTTCTATTCGTGGCATAAACCGGAAGAGGAAGACCCTTCTTTTGAGCTAATTCTTGTAATAAACTCTTGTACATACAATCATCCTGAATCAAAACATGCATAACAAGAGTTGACTAGGTGAAATAGCGTAGGTAACGCTAATGTAAATCAATAAGGATAGTTTAAGAATCAAACATCTTGTGCTCCATCCATTGATAATGACATGAAAGCAACTTTAGCAGCCGCATGTTCTGCTTCTTTTAAGGTTGTGCTAAAGTCAGGTCCCACATAGGTATGTCCATCAATGGTGACTTGTGATTTAAATAGACGAGCATGTGGAGGGCCTTTTGTTTCACACGTATACGTAGGGAGAGCAATGTTCCTCTTTTGAGCATAAGTTTGAAGTCTGCTCTTGTAGAGATGAGCCATCTAATTAAACAAAATCAATGGAGTATAACGTTAATCATGAGCGCAGTTGCTAACGAATAGGCATATGTAACAATGCAACAAAAAACCAGAATTAGATCCTTACATCTGAGGGCCTCTTAGATGGGACACAAACATTACAAATATTAACTACAATTGATAATGTGAATCCATTTTAACTGTTCAGATATTTTCACACGAAAAACAGAAAGAACTAATCAACTGCGTCGATCATTTGTGCGTATGATACATTTACAGTTTACACAACTGAACCCAACAAATTAAACATTCAAGAGCGCCAATAAAGCAAATAATGTCGCAAAATTTAATCCTACAAACAAAGATAACACATCAACCTAATCGAATACAAAATTAGCAGCAACTTGAAGAGCAGTGAAACGGAAGAAATTAAGTTAACACAATTGTTTCGAACAAGAAGCAACTATCACATTACAAGGATCAAAGAAATCAAAGAAAACGTGAACAGAAAAACCCTAAAATCAGGTCATCGAGAAGTTTAGGTACTAAATGCAGAACAGATTAAGCAGTTAGTTCTGTTATCATTGTTTAAATTGTGATAAATAACATGAACTCGATTAAACTGTTAGAAATTTGTTCAGTGAAACAAGTTAAGATGGAAATTGATGCAAAAAATCACCTGAATTTGGTAATCCGATGGGTGTGATTGTTGGAATCGTTGAAACCCTAGCTTTTGGATTAAAAGGGGAGAGAAAATCTGACGAAATTTAGTTGAGAAGAAAGGAAGCTCGAATAATAATCTAGCAAGGCTATGTTCGTGTTAAGTAGAAAGTACAATTCTCTGTGTTGAAATATATTGCATTTTATTATAGGACCCGATCCATACACACCTCAATTATAAATCAAAGCATCATAATTTTATATACGTTGTATAGCCTTATACGCGTTGTATATAGGATTGTATATTTCTATATAAAGCGTATATTCAATCTGACAAACCGCTGAATTTGTTTTCATAGTCGGTCGAATTTTATTATATGTGTCATATATGTTTATATGTGCGTATAGGAAGTTGTATAATACTACATGGGATGTATAACCTTCTAACAATCATCTAGATTTTTCTCGTTTTCAGTATCGTAGACCTTACATACTACGCATAGGAGCATACAAGGCGTATACGAAGTGTCGATTTATAGCAATTGATGTCTTAATATTAGGACCCACTATTATTATCATTAATAAAATTGGTAAAATGACTAAACGAGAGAGATACCAAAATAATAAATTAAATTTTAAATTTATAAATAAAAGAGAGAAAGAGAGCGTGAGACGAAAATAATAAGAGAAACTATAATAATGTATTGTATTATATGAAATTTATGTATCTCTTGTTATACACCTATTGATCTAATTGATTTTAATGTGTATAGATTTGTTGTAAACAGTCTATGGACATATTTGACCTACTGAATGCTCGTATATACTCATTCGCTCTTGTATGCGTATGTGTTAGACCTCAAACCTATGTTTATGCACTCGTATATGTAATATTCATGGCTTGAAAATATGAAATGTCGCAATGGGTATTTGTTGTGAAGTTAGTTAAAGAGTTATTATTAGTTACGTCCGATCAAACAAATTTCTATAATCTCCTGTGTAATAGTTGCATGCCAAAAAAGATAAACATTCTCAATTGGTGTGCTAAAATGGGTAAGATTTTCACCTTTGATGCCCTTTCTCGAAGAAACATACATGTGGTCTCTCACTTGGCGTGCTATGCAATGAGGAGGATGTATCGGTTGAGCATTTATTTGTCTCTTGTCAGGTTGTTAATGTTGCATGGGTAAGTTGAGTTAGCAGCATAGAATCTCGCCTATTTTTGCTTTTAACTGCAGAGATCTCTTGGAGTCACATAAGTCTATTCCAAGTGAAGATTGCAAACATCAAGTAGTTAAGCGATCGTTTATGTAGCGTGTTGGAGCATATGCGATACAAAAATAAAGGAGTTTTCGACAAGCATAGGATCTCTCCAGCAAACATTATTGAACGTATTAAGGTTTTGTGCTCTATGGATCAAGAATGGTTGTTTCACATTTATGGAGTCCTTTTGGAATTGGCTATGTTGTCTTCTTGATGGGTCATGGTTGAAGGCTTTGATTTGTTTTTGGGGTCTTTGTTATCTTTTATGTATTGGTTTCTAAGGTTTTTTAATCTCTTGTTAGCCCCTTTTAATAATAAAAATTCTTTTTGCCGTTAAAAGAAAAGTAGGTGGGGATATTTGTAACTTGTTTACTATTTTATAACTTACACTTGATTTTAAATATTTAGTTAGGATTGTAGTAGGAACCTTATCCTATTTGTTTCTATTCGTGTATCATTTACAGGGGAAGACGACAAGTCAGGAGCTAAGAATTACTCTACTAGAGTAAAAGCTCAAGAATTCATTTAAGATTTATTTATCAAATAAACGCAGTTTTAATTATTTATCAATTAAACATGTGCAATGTTAATAATCTTTATTTTTTATCCAACACATTATTCATCTTCTAATCTCAAACTAGCGCAACAAGCTGCAAATATAAATTTAAAGAACTAAGAATATATGAACATCAGAAATATCTTGTGTGGTAAGAGTCAGATATATAAGTTAACCAATTAACTTTCAATAAAGCTGCCATAATTTTGTATGAGTTTACGACTTTACAAAGCTGCCATAATTTAGTTCAATTATTAGGTCGACTATACAAAAGGCTGAAGATGTAAGTTTCAAAACCAGAAAACTGATTTATACTATAAGTTTACAATATGTTAACTAAGAAGGCACTCGCACATCAGATCTTTGTGTTCCCAGATGAATCCGCCTGACTCGATAAACAATGCCTTCTTCCCAACCAACACATCCTGTAAATCAGAAGAAACTTCTTACCAGATGTTAGCATATATTTTCCATAAGTATAAACAGGAGAGGTCAAAGATCATAATTCAGGGTCAAAAATCCCATTTAGGCCAAATGTAATAAGAACAATTGTTAATATATTTGGTTATGAAATAAATGAAATAAATGGACTTACTATTAATGCCTTTGCCAATATATGTTACTGCTTCCAGGGTAAGTAGTTTGGTCTCTTCTCTGCAAAAGCAGATTTTTTTTAAGATTGAACAGAAACTTTATTCTTTTTTCCTTTTGTATTTTCGGATTATATAGAAATTACCTGGAAATGCCTAGGATCAGGTATGACGGCATTGAATGATCCTAAAAGGCAATAACATCAAAAATAGAATAAAAAAATTAAATCAGCAATAAATAAAAGTTGATGATTGATAAGTATCATACCAGATGTGTAAAGAGCGCGTTGCTGATCATAAAGATGAAATGATGTAAAATTTGCTGTTGGTCTGCTTGTAAACATATAATATACATACTTTTAGTCACTTCTCTTGAGAAATACAAAATTGTATTATCATAACTGATAATCAAAGTGAGATGAACAAACCCAGGCTGTGTAACATTAGGAATTTGAAGATGAGATTGGTGGTATGCTCGAGGATCATGATGGTATAATGATTTGCTTCCCTGCATATGTAAATGCCAGATCAAAACTATAAACTGATATAATAATTTTTTATATAAGATAAGTAAGGTTATTACTTATTAGCTATTACTATAATGGTTTTCTAATTGAGAAATCCATATAATTACCAGTTCGGTAAGCAGTTGCTTTCCTCCAGATGGGGGATTATCGTGACTGGAGCTCAAGCCTGCAAAATGAATAATGAATATGGTAAAATCAAAATGGGTCAGCCTGCAGTTGAAAGAATGTTTCTATGATTACCAAAGTTATATTATTTCAATAATAACCTGCGGTTGAACTTGGTCCACCTTGCTTCCATGATGCTTGCTCCCTTAAAAGCTGTACAAGTTCAGCAGTGGTTGAAGTTCCTAAATCTTTTCTAGATTCTTCATGTTTACCAATCATGATTTTAGGTTTTCCTGGCGGCTTGTAGACACCCAAATATGACAAATTTTGTTGAGATTGCCTTGATCGGTATGCCTTTGGGTGTTGATTTTTAGATTGTCTTGATTGGTTTACTTTTTGGTAAGCTTTAGAAGCCTCGGTAACAGAAGAACCTGAGACGGTCTTGATTGGTTTTACTTTTGGAATTGATTTTGCAAGAGAAACCTTCAAGTGACCCTACAAATCAAAGTATCTTAATAACCTCAACACAAGTATTGAGAATAAAGGGGTGTTTGGGTGTGTTTTTTTAAAGGTTATTATGTAAGTGATCGGATAATGAACAGGAACAAAACAAGCTGTATAAAATAGTGTTTAGATATGCTTGTAATAATCAGATGTCTGACTATTTGCCGAATCCAGATTCCAATTTTTTTTTTAAATTCTAGTTAAAAGAGAGAATATTTTTGTGAGAAAATAGAGACCGTTTGTGAATGAAAATACAAGGCTCAATTAGGTCAAAAGAAGGGCAAATATGTAATCTATTCCACCATTAAAAAGTTCATGTTTTGCATCAGGTATGAAACTAGTTTTATCGAGCCCCAGATAATCAGAAGCAACAGCTGATTATTACAACTTCAAACTGCAATAATCAGTACCAAAACAGAAATCCAAACACCATCGAACTTGATAGCACAGCTATAACATACCATCGGCCATTGTTGCTGGTTGACGTTTTGCAAGTCAAAGCCTCTATACATGAAAGAGCAGCCTCACATGTCTTGTAATTAATAAATGCAAAATCATTTCTCTTGGCTGATCGTAGATTTTGGCAAGAGCAATGCTTTCGATTTCACCAAACATTTTAAAATGGTTGTTTACTTCCTTTTCATCCCAAGACAAAGGTATATGTTCAGCATATACCGATTTAACCTACACAAAAGGCAACATGAATTCGTGAGTAAGAAATTACTTTTACAAGATGTGTCACATGACATGGGATCATTTTTCTTTGTATAACAGATTTGGCGATTTTGATGTGTTTACTAATGAATGTGTCACTTCAGATTATGTTTCATATCTTATGTGTTAAACACATAAAACACAATAAACTTTTTAAAGAAAACAAATCACATGGGTCAAAAGGGTTCAACGTCAGCCCAAAATGTATTTTCAATGCATAAAATCTCAGATATTATTCTATTTAAATAATTATGTTATTAATGATGTATAAACTTTCGATCATATCTGACACAATTTTCAATAAAAAAAAGTTAAAACCTAAAAAGATATGGACAAAAAGGGTTTCTAGCAACCTGACCATATATTCTGACCCTAGTATCCAGTCCACCCATTTTCCCACCTCTATATAAAATTAATTGATTACATGTTACCTTGACACCAGTTTCTGAGAAAACTTTAACAAACTAGATATGATAAATCATAAACGAAAATAGCTAAATATAAAATAACTAACATTAGGGATCTCTTCGTCAACTGGATCAACAAATGCTGAGGCCCATGAAACTTTTATATTTGAATGCCTTTTAGAAACATTTTCATTCTGAAGTTTATGGAAAGCCATTTGAGCATCCTTTTTTGTTTCAAATTCAAGAAAGGCATAACCACAGTTCAGTTCAGCGTTATCAGGGTCAGGTACAACTAAAACTTCATCTATCTTCTTGATCCCGATTTTCTGCAATAATTCAACAACCTGCAAAAAAAAGAATAACTCTTTATACAGATATCTTGTTAAGCATGAGAACTTGGTTCAATTGATGATTAAAATATGGCTTACGTTTTCATTGTTCCACTTCTTATCAATATTATTGAGTAAGATAGTATCAACCCCTTCAATAGCAGCTGTGCGACATGGTCTTCCACATATCTACAGTGATATTTAACAAAATATATGAAATCCAAACAAAGATGAGTGGACTTTGATAAAAACAAATAACAAGATCATGTATGAGAATGATCGACATCCATGACCACACTAGCAAGTAGCAAGCATGTATTATTAGTCACAAGACTTATGTTCTTCTATTAATCATTTAATCTACATTCAACGCCAAGCTACGATTACATTATAAGCAGAGAATTTGACCAAAATATAGTAATTCTAAGTTCCAGTGAACACATCTCACTAATGTGATACTTTCTCATCAATTATCTGAGAAGGCGTGTAATCTTGAAGTGTCAACTTTGATTAGCATACCAACAGGATTCCTTGAACCACTGATCTTTGTAGAGGTGAGAACACCATCATTTATCAAAAGTCTCATAATATAATACCAAAACCGAATTGTGTTTCATCCTCCCATTGACAGCGATTCTTTGCTAGTTAATAACACTACTTGTCACAACAGAGAAAATCGTATCCATGTTTCTTATCCAGCTCTTGTGCATTCCACCACATACATCAAATTGCTAATGCTGATCCATACGGGGATGTTACCCATCTCTTTCTTGTCATCATATATTTGTGGTGATTACTTCTTAATAAGCTTTAAGTGTTTTTCCACTGATTATTCTTCTGATGTTAGCATCTTGAAGATTAAACTGGTCTAAGACCTTCTCAGTGTGCCTTTCTTGGATTTGTCTCACGTGATAATTCAAATCAAATGTTGTAACAAACTAACAATCTGTTAAATGATATGTTGTAACAACAGTACATATTATAAAAGTTGACAGAGGCATTGACATTGGATTTTCGACATTCTACCGAAGTAGTTCGTAAAGCAATCATGAAAAAAGACATCCTTTTTTAATTCTCTGATTTGCAAATTCTTTAAACCATATGTTAACTGTTGATAACAGGAAAAGAAATAACCTACAAGAAAATAAGTTGACAAAATAAAGTTACCTCGACATTCTGGTATTTGGTCAGAGCCAAATTGGCAAGGTCTGCTGAAGCAAATCTGATAAAACCAAACCCCCTGGTTTTCCCTGTTCTGAAATTTGTTATTATTTTCACTTCAACAATCTCACCTACCTCTTCAAAAACTTTTCTAATGTCTTCTTCCTTTGTCTCTTGCACCAACCCATGGATGAAAATCTTTCTCATTTGCTTCAATTGCAACCTCGATGCTACCATTTTTCCACTTGGTACTTCACTCACACCTGAAGCTTCTTGTGACCTCAAACCATCAGCTTCACTGTTCACTGTTGGCTCCTTCACACCTTCCTCACCTTCATGCTCTTCTACATTCATGGTGTTAGTATCATGTTCCCTATCCAGTAATTCAATTCGATCCTGATCACCATCCTGAATCTCAATACGATCCTGATCACCATCCATCAATGCAATTCTATTCTGATCATTGTTCTCCACCTCAATTCGATTCTGATCACTGTCCTGTAACTCGATTTGATTCTGATCACTGTCCTGTAACTCGATTTGATTCTGACCACTAGCCTGTAACTCAATTTGATTCTGATCACTGTCCTGTAACTTGATTTGATTCTGATCACCATCCTGCAATTCACTGTGAACCTGATTACCTAACAGGGATGATGACACCAACCCATTTATCTGGCTTTCATCCCCACAAGAATCACTTGATCCCACCAGATGAACACCCTCTTCCACCTCACTAACCTCCAACTCCTTCACACTCTCAACTTCCTTTACTCCATCAAGATTAGGGCTTTCAATCTCCACATGAGCATTAACATCAGGTTTAGAACTCGCAACTTTTTCTAACTCATCACAATTTGATGCAACTGACACACGCTTTGGTACCTTTTTAATCACCTTTTTCTTCACGATCTTCTTCACAACCCTCACTTTCTTCTTCGTCGCAACTTTCTCCACCGGACTTCTAGTCCCTAGGGTTTCCTCCATCGTCTCCGATCCAATTAAACTTTTCCCCTAATTTCGCCTAGGGCTTCCGCTGTTTTTCAATAAATTCTTCCTGTATCTTCACTTTCTATGGTGGTGGATTATTCAATTGTATCGTCTCTTTGGAGTTACAGCCTTACAGTAGCAGAATTTTCGGTCGCCGGTGCTCTTTTCCGGAGAATTAGTGGTTCGATTACGGTTGCTATTTTTGGCAACTGTAAACGAATGTGTGTTAAATTTTGAGCATCGATCGGATCGTGTGGTCGAGAGGTTGTAGCACGGCGGCGATGCGGTGGCGATTGTGATGTGTGTATTTGACTAACGAGTTACGTTACGCCGGCGAGCAACAACCGAATGTTTTTGTGAAGAGATGAAGGGGAGGATAGAAAGGAGAAAACAACTTTTTATCAAATTTTGCGACTTTTGTTAGCTGTTAAATGTATTTAGGTATAGTCTCATTGCGCGCAAGAGAGCTGAGTTGCTCGTTTAACGGTTTGCACGAGAGAGCTGAGGTGGTTGTTTAACGGTTTGTGCGAGAGTGCTGAGGTGATCGTGCAACGATTTGCATGAGAGTGCTAAGGTGGTCGTTTAACGGTTTGCGCGGGAGAGCTGAGATGGCCGTTTAACGGTTTACGGGGAGAGCTGAGGTGGTCCTTTAACGGTTTGCGCAGAAGAGTTGAGGTGGTCATTTAACAGTTTGCTTGTTGTCATTAATGATCTTCTTATCATAGATACGAGTACGATCTCTAGTCGAACCTGTGTCATGGAACACGTGAAAGGAAACATATATTTCTAATTTTTTATAAATGGAAGGAGAGGAGAAAAGGGATAAAACAAATTTATAAATTTTGATGGGTTTGATAGTTGTTAAAAGTTAAATGTATTAGAGTTATTGGATTTTAATAATCCAAAGTTTCATTTATTGGTCGGGATTAGGGCTGCAAACGAACCGAACAAACACGAACAAGGCCTTGTTCGTGTTCGTTCGTTAAGAAATAAACTTGTTCATGAACTGTTCACGAACACTTATCGAACGAGATTTTTGTTCGTGTTCGTTTATTAAGAAAAGGAACGTGTTCATGAACTGTTCACGAACACTTACCGAACGCAAACGAACACAAACGAACACAAACAACTGTTTATGAACATGATAAACATAAAAAAAATCATAAACACAAAAAAAATCATAAACACAAACATATATAAATTAATATAGATTTATTTTATAATAAAATTTATATTTTTTTATTACAAAAATTACACACAATTAATAAAAAATAATAAGTAGTTAACATATATATAAAAAAATACTTGATATTATAGTCATAAAAATAACTGACGCAACAATTAAGAATATAAACGAACATAAACAAACACTTTATCGAACGTTCACGAATGAACACTAACAAACATAAACGAACACATTATTGAACGTTCGCGAACATAAATGAACGAACGCGGGTTGTGTTCGTTCGTTCATTTACTAAACGAACGAACATAAACGAACTTCCCACCGAACGGTTCACGAACTATTCGTTGAACGTTCGGTTCGTTTGCAGCCCTAGTCAGGATTAATCTCAACTTTATAAATGTTTACAGATACTTCCAACTTTTAACTTATTTTTCTCCAACGATCTCTTAATAACTGAGAGTTGACCCCGTTAATTTTTTGATGACGTGGATTGTTTTTGTAATCAAAACCCTAAACAGAAAGTTGAAATCTATCATCGGGGCTGACAATTTGAAACTTCCGCACCCAAAACCCCGTCAATCTCCCCCTCCTGATTTGAACTACCGAACTCATTGGAGGTATATTTTAGGTGATGATGGAAGTTAGACAATGAAAAACAAATCTAATTGAGATTAGACGGTGCCGAAATTAAAAATTGGCTTAAAGTTGGCCTCATTTTATCAAATAAACTAACGATGGTTAACTCTCAGTTAGTAAAAGATCATTGTAGGAAAATAATTTTAAAGTTAGAAGTAACTATAATAATTTCTTGAGTTGGAATTAATTCCGGCCAATAAATAAAAGTTAGGATTGTTAAAATCCAATAACTCAATGTATTATGCTATACTCTCGTCCCAAGCGAGAGAGATGAGGTGGCTTTTTAACCATTTGTTAGTTGTCATAATTGATATTCTTATCATAGATTTTTAAGGCAAACCTATTGATAACCATACACCTAATACCTCCACTTTAAGAGACAAAGCCTGTACTAATTGAGCTAGCCTCGCACATGCTCTCTTCTTATCGTAGATACGAATCTTTGGTCGAACCTTGTGTCATGGAATATGCGAAACGAAACGTCTTTATAAATTTTTCATAAATTGAAGGGGAGGATAAAAGGGAGAAAACAATTTTATAAGTTTTAGTAGGTTTGATAATTGTTATAACTTAAATGTATTCTGGTATACTCTCACACCGAGCAAGATAATTGAGGTGGACTTTTAACGATTTGTTAGTTGTTATAAATAATCTTTTTATCATAGATACGAGTAAGATCTCCGGTCAAACCCGTGTCGTGGAATATGGGAAACGAAACCTGTCTTTATAAACTTTTATATATTGAAGAAGATGACAAAATTATAAATTGTTGTGGGTTTGATATTTGTTAAAACTTAAATATATTTCTGTATACCCTCATCCAGAACAAAAAAACTGATGTGGCCATTTAATGGTTTGTTAGTTATCGTAAATGATCTTCTCATCATACATGGAAAACTTTTTTAAGGCGGTGTTAATTTAACTTATCTTTAACCAGTAATCATCCCCATTAAGAGTATTTATAGTAATTTTTTATTTTTTATTAATATAATTACATTAAAAATCACTATATTTTCTCTCTCATTTTCAATTAAATAATATTTTTTATACCATTATCATTACTTTTTTCTCTTTTATCCACTCACAACCACTTTAAAAAATATTAAAAAATTTATAAAGATTGAACAGTGATTATTCAAATATACCAATCCATAATAACATTTTCTCTCTCATTCACTCACAACCACTCAAAACCGTTTCATATAAAGACTCCACTATGAATGCTCTAAGTCAAGTTTGATACCAGGTTTGTCAAATGTATTTTACATTATTGTCAAATAACAAACACAACTCTATTAACTATGAAAATTAAAGAAACAATATGTAACCTAATAATATATACAATCACATATGTTTTAGTCGATACATGTAAAATAAATAAATAAATATTATATATCTCCATTTTATTTCCATATGATGCAACTTCATCACATAAGTAAATACATGTTAATCTTTCAAACATTAAACCATCAAATCTGACGAATGAATTAGTCCTCTTTAACTTGTACGTAAGGAGTCCAATATTTATATGCACCATAAATAATGAAAGCCACAACCACTACAAAACCAACATTCACCATGACTTGAGTTAACGCTTTAGATTTTAAAACTTGACTTGCTCTCGACTTCATACCAGGAACATTGATTTTATCAACTGAGTTTATGTTATCATTACGACCATCTTGGGGTGCTGGTGTCACGACTGTTGTATCTGGAGTGGAAGGTTTTATAACTTTTTTGGGCAAAGTAATACGAAGGCGGCCTTGAGAGAATTTGGCATGAATGTTACTTGAGTCGTAGTCTTTTGTAACCCTTACTTCTTTCACGAAACTTCTTTTTTTACCTTCTGTAGTGTTTTCTCCCGTGATCTTCATAATTCCAGAATTACTTATCTGGATTCTTAGTTGTTCTTTCTTGAATTCTTGAATATGTGATGAAATAAAATCAATAAACCAATTATAAATTTAATATTTCCAGCAAGTATATCATTCGTTATGCCTATAATGTTTTTTATACCTTTTTAGCAAAAAAGAATATGAATTTATACCTGGTACGTGTATCACGAGTATGTCCTGACCATCCTCTCGTTGCCACGTGCAAAGAGGTTCAAATTCTTCGTGCTCGACTTTCGAGTCCATCACGCTATAGAGAATGATTTAGTCGATACAATGTATAGAGTGATTTAAAAGATTATTTAATTTCATTTGATGAGCTTATTCTTATATATAGTTGTAGCATGAATGAAAGAAAGGTGTTATTGATCGAGTTATGCCTTTTCCACTCATGTTGATTTCTTCATTTTGCTTTGGATTGCCAAAGCTTCGGTTTCAAGGATTCTTGTGAAAGCAAGGCATGGCTTGATATAGAAATAAAATAAAAGTATATTTGAACATGTAATGGAATAACTTTCAACGGTTTATAATAGTTTATGATGGTTATATTGTAATAATTTCAGAACCTACGTAAAAAGAATAACACTTTTAGTTTAAGATTTTAATATATAATTTGTTATTAACACGAACCTTGGAGAAATTATATTTGATTCTATAATCCTTTGACATCTCTTCTATCTTTTTCGGAACTTTTCGAAAATAAATGTTATATTAATAGGATCCACCTATCAGTTTTCAACTTGAGACCGCACCCTCATCCCCTTAGGAGAAAACTCAAAATCAAAAAAAAAAATCCGGCTTGAAGCATTTTTGTTTAGAACGAGATATCCATTCTATCTAAACTCTATTTTTTTTAAGTATGGACAATATAATGCGTTTATATATACATGTATAGTATCTATTAAGTTGAACTTCTAGCAACCCGACACACGTTAAACACTCTTAATTAGTTTCATTACGTGAGAGGTAAATCACACTAATAGAGTAGTCACAAATGGTAGTCCAAAACAAACTAATCTAGCAACGCATAAGAATGATTCACCATATATAATTAACTCTACTTCATGTACATGTATGCTTTTCCCGTAATTATCTTAACGTTCAAACAAACCAATATACTTTGGACATTTATTTTTTCATGATAATTGTAGCCTCTAATCTTACAAGGTTTTGACGAACAAACTAGTCCCACTTACTAGATTCTTAATACTAGAACCATTTTCATTTTTTTCATAGTTGTCTAACATACATCATCACCCGGTGGCCTTGAATACTAGAAGTTAATAAGAAATCATCAAATAATGTGATCATATGTTTAAGATTATTAAATGTTTACCTACACATGTGAAAATTATATATAAATAAATTTTTTTCATGCATTTATGATTTTTAGGATAAATATATAAAGATTTTATTTATGCCGTTATTTATATTTGTAAAACTAAAAGTTGAATAATCGTTTTGTTTTGTTGTTCTCACAATGTATTTATTTTGCATAAATACTTTAAGAAGATACTGCCATAAAATAACACTCATGAGTTTAACACAAAAACGAAAACCACAAAAACGAAAACGTCAAAACTTAACCTCATCATCTGGAGAGACCATCGACTGTAATCTGTTATCAATTCATCTGTATTTATAACTAATCAAGTTTGAATGGTGGTTTAACTTTAGATAAATTTAATCAAAGAAATCCTAAACTCAACAAATAAGCACATCACCCAATGTTTTTGATGCATATTATGCATGATTGTAAAAATCATTAGGCACTAATCGGATGATGGGGTACCGACTAGTGATTAATCGGGATTATTAGGGATTAATTGGATTGGAACTTTTATAAGTAATTTTCAATTTTATATATATACACACTAATTTTTATATGAAATTTTTACAAAAATGTTTAGATTTATATATATACAAACACACTTGACCAAAATTTACATGTACTTAGCCAAAATTTTCAAGGTTTGACCGTAATTTTAAACATTTGGCCAGAATCTGGCCAAAATGTGACCGGAACCTAGCCGCCAATTCGTGGCTGATTAGGACCGATTTGGACTGATTTTGTGCGACTATGTCCGATTACCGATTTTATCCACCGAAATCGCCAAGCTAACCGACCGACTAGCGATTAATCACCAATTAATCGGCCGACTATGCCGATTTTTACAACATTGATATTATGGATTGATCGCCTCATTAGTTCATTAAAATCTCAAGCCAACTTGGATCAAGCTATTTTGGGTTGCAAACATGTCCTTTATAATAGATGTTAATATATACATATGTCATATCTGATATTAACATTAACTTTTTTAGAAATACTATCAGTCCCTTTTTCTGCGATTTAATAATATCGCCAACCATGTTTGTTGTTTTATTTAGGCTTTCGTGTACTGACAATATGCACACCTTGAAACTCACTGGTTTACATGTAGTTCTTCGTTTCACATTACAGCACGTGAAGGTTTAAATCTATTTCATACATAATCGGATTTAAAAAAAAGGTTTAAACAGATGCTTCCAAATTTGAAACCATCGGCTGGCCACTAAAACCATCAATTTCAAAATCAAATCGTATAAATTGCAACATAGCCTACTTGTTCTGCTCCTGCACAATAATATTTGTAGTTATCTTAGTTATAAACATATCAAAATGAATTCTATTGATATTTCCTTGAGAGATCATAAATTTTATCAATAAAGAATATTTTTTTAAAATTAACAGTAATACAACGTGTGATCTAACTTAACATACGGATTTATCAAATGTAAATTTAGGCTTTTATTATGAGAATGGGTTAAAAATATATTATTATAAGAATCACGGCGGGTCAATGTGTAAATCCATATTGTTCATAATGTAAGAGTATTTACAGTCGTTCTTTATAATTCTGTGAGTGCGTTTTAATTATTAGTGATTGTGAATAGAGGATAGAAAACATGTTACTGTTCATCTCTATATTTGGTAAAATACTGTTCATCACTATTAATTTTTTTAATATTTGTTAAAAGTAGTTGTGAGTGGAGAAGAGAGAAAATATAATGATAAAAGTATAAAAATATATTATTTTATTAAAAATGTGAGAGAAAAAATAATATTTTTTAGTATAATATTTATCTTTATCTTTATCTTTACTATTATATAATACAAAACTTTGGACAAAATGGTAATTTCACCTTTTCAATGAGAGCACCCCAATCGCCCTTCGTTACCCCTCTAGAATAATGGATTGAATGAAGGTAGTGAAACCTCGTTCAAGTGTCGTTATACCGTCATAATGAATGCTCGATTTCGAATTGCTTGGCTCCTTACTCGGTTTCAAATAGTTTGATTTCAAGTGCATCGTTCTCCTTCTCCCTAGTCCCCACACTGAACGCTCGATTATGTTGTCGATTATGTTGTTCTGTAATGCAAGGTAATGTTACGGTGATTTTATTTCCTTACTCCTTGATTAGGTCACTGAGGCTCTTCTTTTTAGGTTAAATTTAATTCTATTTGGGTGTTTGTAATTTACTAATTACATGCTCAAACAATCATTTATGAATTACATGCTCAATTTCCATCATTCAATCTTGCTCAGATCCACTTCTATTTATAAAGGCCTTTTTTACTTCTTCAAATCTTGGTATGGTATATGTGTATTTCGCTTATTGTTTCCTTCTCTTCCATGTATGGGCAATTTGATTCGGCCATTAGATCTCTACTAAGGTTCGACTTTGTCTCAGCAGCGACGATAGAGGCTTCGTCGGAGCATGAACCTGCAATCTTTCAAACGTTGTTGCCAAGGTTTTATCAAGTAGGTGCAGTTGCTTCCTTTTTTATAGTGTTTGGGTTCATTTTTTAGGTTACTTTGCTTTTAATGTTGGATCCTTGTGTTTTTATTCAATCTAGGGCTCCCCTTCAATAGTGTTTGTTTGGGCCAAAATGTCATGTTATGCTGATCATTGATTCCCTGATCATTGTTCGTAACACTAATAATTGAAGTTGATTCCCAGTAGTATATACAAAGTCATGTTCATTAGATTGTGAAGAAAATGGAGACAATGGAGATATTGCCAATATTCATTATAATTTAATTTTGATTCAAGTACTGCTAATCTATCTCATTTCTTTCAACTTTTGTATTTAAATCATTTAGTTATTTTATTTTTGGTGTGTTTACACAAGGACACATTGAAGAAATGCATTCCCTTGATTTAGATGCTTACATGTTTTCAGTTTCATGGGCTAAATTTCTTCCAAGTATTCCATCTAATCTAATCATTCCTTAATGTAGTTAATACATTTCCAACTTTGCTTATATTGTTAATGATCCGGATGAAGGTTTCGTGAAGTTAACGCAGCTGGCATCATGTTCTATAACAAGATTAATGACAATCTGATTCTCAAAGGTGCTATGAGTTGAAAGTTAAATATTACATCTCATAGTTTAGTTTCTGAATCATAATTAATGTATGAATTGTAGTGTTTGTATGTTATACTGAAAAAGTAGGTGCATTTTGGTGTGTTATAGGTGACTATGAATCCTCGACTAAAATTATACGAAATGACTGTTTGTGATCCTTAACCAGTATGATTTACCTCAAGAACTAGAAGATAGATGCACGTCTTGGCTTAACCTCAATATGTAGTATGTCTCAAATATTAGAAGGTCATATCTTTATCATCACTTCAGACTTAGATGTTTCTTAGCTTACTTGATTTATTATCCATCTTACTAGGAGGGAAGATTTTTTATTTATATATATGCTACAAGTTTTAAAATTATGTAAAGCTGATGTAACCTAATACTCGGTGGCTGCCTTTAAAACGAGTTATTAGATGTTGCTGAACTTTTTCTCAGGCTTTCATGATATTAAAAATCAATAATCTTAAGCACAAGTAAAAATATGGTGGTTAGTGATTATTAGATCCTTTGGTGATAGCATGCTTCTTAAAGTTGAGTAGACTTTACTTTTTGGCTTTTTTGTAAATTAATATAATGTGGTTAAGTGTTGCAGTAATGGTACAGTATTTACTCTAATCTCTACTAAGCCTAAATTAACTTTTGGTTACGCTTCATAAAGCTATTAAGTTCTGGGTTTTGAATCAACTTAAGTAATACATTGCTACCGAAATTTTCAGACATTGATGTTAGTTTGTTTTGCAGACCAACTAAGGCAACTGTTAATTTCTTTTTAGTATGTTCATTTTAATTTCTTAACAAGGACCTCAGTATGTATGCATAAGCTTCTGGACATCTGTTCACATAACTTGCAGTGACATTCAGTAAGTTTTAACTTTTTTAAAATAAATTGCATTTCTCTAGGGAATGAGATATATTATTTTAAGTTTTGCTTACAAAGGTGTTACATGGAACAACTTCGAACTAGGTTGTATGTAAAATCTGCATCTTTTGTGTCTTAAAACTTTTGCTTTACTGTTCATTTACTATTTTTGATTCCAAATAGTTGTTGTCATGTTACATATATCTCTTGTTTACTTAGAATTGCTTTATTAAACTTATCTACATCTACATGTGATTTGTACTTATCTACAATTTTGCAATAACAGATCCATGACTTTATTAATGTGGTCAATAAAAGAGCACACAGGCTGGTGTGCTAGATATTAATCTCACTGTTGCTGATAGCTGCATATTATACCACAGCGACCAGGTAAACCATTTATGTTTATTGTTTTCACTAGGGTTGGCAAATTAGTGGATGGGTCATGCAGTGGACAGATCATTTTAATTTAATGAGAATGGTGCATTGTTACTATGATCTTGTAGCATACTAACTAAAGCAACTGTGATGCCTTTTGACCTATTAAACGTGCATAATCCAAATTGTCCCGATAACATTTGTATCATTCCATCCATTTATAGCTTTTGATCCATTTATGCATTCGAATTGCAGGTTCCTCAATGAGCAACTGATAGATGCCATAGATTGGCCAAACAAGCCTGTGCTTGTGCATAGGCCTGCAACTGCTGGGTGAAATAGACTGAAGTAGAATGATAGTAAGGCGAGTGTAGTGCCGTCTTCAAGTATACGCATGAGAAGTTACACATATGTTATGAACTAATTTGTGAGAGAATAAATAATAGAGTAGAAGAGGACTTAATCCCAAATCAATTCATACCTCTTTCCATTACATCGATATGTTTAAGTAGTACTTCATGTTACAAAATAGACCCTTAACAATAGAATAAATACTAACTGTACCCCTACATGATTATGGTATGCAACAACAGAGAAGAAATCCGTGAACATAACATGAAGAAAGGGGAAGAAGTGATCGGACTCTCTGAATTTTAGGTGAGTATAGGAGGTATTATCTTTGCTACCATATTTCTTCAAATCAAAGACGTGTAATTGGTTAAAATGGGTTCTTTTGATAATAACATATATTATATGGGTAACTATACCTTTTTGTAGTTTTAGGTGTTTTTCATTGATATGAAGCTGAAATTAATATGATAAACCACACTAATATCATAAAATCTTAAAGTCACAAAGATGGAAAAGAATCGCTGGTCAAACCTGAGAAGTACAGTCTTGCTCAAAGCAAGTATATATCTTAATCTTTCTTTCTAGCCTTAATCCCATTTAATTTTCAATGAACAAAATTCAAGTTGCAAGTCCCTTGACCAATTTTCTTTCATATACATATTTAAGGTTAATATATGCATTTGAAAGTCAAGGTTGTTATACTTCTTCCCAATTACTGTCAAGTAATGCATCAACTAGACATGCTTAAATTATAGTTATTTTTGTTTGTGGATGGAGTGAGTACTTTTTTTCTATTTGTTCTTTTCTTTTTTACTTTTTATGTGATTATTCTTGTGAAGTTGATTTAAAATTAACATATGAGAAAATACAATTGCATGTTACTAGCTCCATGGAATGGCGATATTTTCTTAGAAATACGATAAAAGTTATTTACGTGTGATTTTTTAAAAATTAATATATTAAGTATTTATATATTATAAATGATGTCCTTTCCTTTTATGTATATTATTTATACATTATTATATTATTTATACATTATTCTTTATAAGGTTTTCAAGCATCATGAAAGACAAATTTAATTAGACACAATTCTTCAAAGTTTTAGTTCTTATCATCTTTGTTTGCTCCCCTTTCATTATATACGTTTCAGGGAATTATGCTGCAAGTTAGCTTTAATAGGGAAAGTGAAATTGACAAAATAGAAAAGTTCGTATCAAGTCTTGTGGGTGTTATATATTTCCAATGATAAAGAATGTGAAGACTAATTGTCTTCGGATATGAACCTATGGCTGTGGCAACACATATGAATTTTGAAAACACGGTTGAGATCGTATCTATTAGTTATGTCCACATTAGTCAAAAGCGCACAAAGCGTGCAAGTTGCCCAGATGAGCGATTGCGCACAAGGTGCCGATCATTCTCCAGCCAGTCGGCAAACTTCTGCTGCAAGTGATTCTTACCCCTTTTATCTTTTTTTATTAATTGTTATTAGATTTATCTTTTTGTTTTAGATCGAATGTTAATTTCTAATTCTATTTAGAAAACAAGTGGATTGGTAAACTTACAGAAAACAAGCATCATTGTTAATTATCGTTGCCGCTGCATCGCGCGGGTTTCTTACTAGTTATAAAAATGAAGATGAAAGTATGCTGTGAATGCTCTAACAGTATAACATATATAAATGTAACGGTTGAAATGAAAAAAAGACAGGTAAAGACAAGAGTAATAAATTATTGTTTCACTCATTCCTAAATAAAAGCAAGTTTATTGAAGTATACTTATGGAATATAACAAAAGAATGATGTAAGTGTATTTTGTACAATAAAAATATAATTAGTATTGATCGTTCAAGTTTTTAAGGTGTAGATTATGATTTTAAAAAAACAAGAGTACAAAATTATTTGATTGATTGCTTATAATAAAAGAGTAAGGGTTGAGTTATACAAACATCTATTTATGTTATTGAGACACTCTATTGCCTCTATTCTCTTCATATATCTATATGTATGTATAAAAACAAATAAAGAATATTAAATAAATTGGATGTATAAATAACACTAGGTTAGTATCCCGTGTATTACACAGGTTGAATTAATAAAATAATAAATAATTATTAATAAAAATTTATAAATTATAAAACCATGTTTGAAGATAAAATATGATTATAATTACATATGAATAGTTATTTCAAGTAAATAAATAATAGATAGGTTATAGACATATAGATATATAGATAAATAGATAGTCTAGAAACTCATTTATTAAACATATTATAGTTAGTAATAAACACGAAAAGTTACAGTACGATTTTTTAAATATTTGTTGTAAGATTTTTTTATACAACTTTATTGTTTATAAAAATCATGTTTATTATAGTTAAGTTTCTAATTATTCTATATTTTTATAATTATTTTAAAAAATAATTGATTTAAAATATTTTGTTCTAAAAGGTTCAATGTTTTAGATAATATATGAGTTTTAATTTTCTTAAAAAATCTATTTTTAAAAACATAGTTTGATTTAAACAAAATGTAAATGAGAGTGAAAAATGTATTAATTAACCAAATTAATTTTTATAAAGAGAGAGAATTATTTTAGTGTTTAAATTACTTTAATACCCTTTTGAAGAGAAAATAAAGTGAGGATGTTTAAAAAAATAACAAATGTTAAAAAGATGGTTTAAAAATATAACAAGTGACAAAAGAAACATTCTTTTATTAATATCTATAGATACCCTTAAAAGTAATTGATAACTCAAATCATAATCTCAATAAAAAATATGTAAATACATTATATTATAAAAATACAATCGAATATCAGTATTTTAGATTGATTAAACTCAAGTTTTTTTAATTAATTAGTATTAGGTGATGTCGTAAGTTCACTTCATCCCATATGCCTGTTATAACATGTAATAACTACACAATTTATAAAAGAAAAGATGATTCTTTTAAGTTTACACAAATAAAAGTATAAAACTAGTTATAATCATACACAAAATCTTCTATGGAAGTATTGCCATATCAAATCATCAACCAATTAATTAATAAACAAATCATTTTGCAGATATCGGACCGTTGGTAACTTGAGGAACCCGCGTCTTTCTTACGCGCTAAACACCATAAAATCCCGCTGATTTCTGCATTCTATAACTTCAACACCATTAATAAACCCCAGAGTCACCTTCTCGATCTTCTTCTACAACACCACCACCACCACCACCACCACCACCACCACCACCACCACCGCCACCGTTATCTCCACCGTCAACCATCGGAGTTTCGTGGCGTTTGTATCTATCTTCATTCCCACTATGCCGGAGATCTGTAATAGACGCCGTGTGGCTTCCACATAACTATTAAGAACTATTACCTCTGGTGAGATAATACCAAAATCTGTGTATATATGATCTCCTGAACTCCTTTCTTGCTCTGATCGTTTGAAAAAGGGAAGTAAGTCTGTATGTGAATGTTGTTGTTTTATTCATCGTATTCTAGGCTTTAATGTTTATTTTTTTCAGTTAGGGTTTAACTATTTTACATATAGGGTTTTTTTTGGGGGTTGGGGGTGAAAGTTCGTTTGGTGCGGAATTAAACCTAAATTTTACTGGACTATACGATTCTCATCGTTAATGATTTATTATGAATGTCTGTAACGGATTACCCCTGAAATGCAGACTCTTGGTTTATTTGGTCTCTATGTTTTCCTTTAGTCTTTTGAAGTATATGGTTATGTGGAATTGACTCTTTGATTTACAGTAACGTGAATACGTGATGGGATAGGGTTTTGATGTTGGAGGTTTATTAAGAGAACTGTAGTCAGATGATATTTTAATGAACTATAGTTGAAAAGTGTTATAAATTGAGCATCCTTTAATGTTTAGAATGCTAGAGATTGTAATTCTAAGAACAAAGAATCACTTACGGGTTATCTTAAATCTAAATAGTTTAAAATGTGCATATATAGTTAGTTTTTTTTAAATGATTCATGATGCAACTAGAGTTATTGGTGACATTGGACCAAACCTAGAGATTTGATTTCGCATACTTTGTTTGTTTTAATTTGCATATTTTTAGTACATTTTGTTTTCTTGAATGATTCATTGATGCAACTAGAGATATTGATGACATGGGACCTTACTTAAGAGGTTTGGTTTGGTTTTCCATATATTTTCTTTTTGTTTTCTTGTCGCAGTGGTAACTAACAAACAATTTCTGATGTAGCAGCTTTAGATTGCATTTCAAGTGTTGGTTTTGTTATTTGTATAAATTTGACATTTGAAACTGTACTGAAAGTGTGGTTGGATAAAATTGCTAGAGGGGTTTGCTTGTTGATCTCCACCAAGTCAATGTTAATAAGTTGAATAAAAGATTGGAGATACTGGAATCGGGTTCATACCACAGAATTCAGGTTGGATTTCTTCTTAAGCCTCTTTAACTCTGAGTTATTTTAATTATGCAAGCTATGGCATGATAATCTTGTTAAGATTATGCAAGCTATGGCATACTTGTTATATTTAGGAGCTGACATATGATGTTAAGACCCGATGTTTAAAGTCGAAGTAACAAATTAAAATAGACAATAAAAGCTGTTTGCCACTTCTCGTTGGAGTATCTGACCTCCCTTCCTGTTCTCTTGACTTTGTAAGTCTTTGATTGACTTGTATTAGTGGCGGCTTTTGTTGGCTTTGTTTATTTTTGTTTATAATTATTTTTCTTCTCTCATTCTTCCAAAAGTAAAATCTTAATTACAGGACATCTTACATGAAAACAGTACATTGGCTCACCTTCTTATGTAGGTTCTTGTGCTTATTGATTTTCGCTCCTTATGTTGCACAATAGACTCCTCCGATGGGTATGTTTTTCTTTCCAGATATTCAATTGAGTAATTAAAAACCAGTTGTAACTAACAGATTATGTTACCATTAAACTTAATTTAAGCAGAGTTTAGTGGGCTGATTGCACTCATAAGTAGCTAGAGATAATTTGCTGTTACTATGATTTATCTTACTGTTATTGGATTTCATTTAAGGGTCACTAGAGCTAGTAGTAAATTAGTTAATTTTGCTCTTGATCTGTGGGTTATATGCAAATCCTTGTAAGGCTTATGGTTATTGCAGCTTAAAGTCAGACAACATGGTTCTTGCAGCTTCAATTAGTGTCCTGTTTCTCCTCTCAGCAACACCATTCTGCTAAGAAGTCCTGGGAGCACTATATTGTCTTGTAATACCTTTTTCATCACAAAATGTATCAAGGATTTGGTTCTTAAATTCAGTTCCTTGATCACATCTTATGATTTTGACCTTGTGGTCAAATTGATTCTCAATCTTTAAGATGAAATTCTTCAGAATCTCAGGAGTCTCATTCTTAGTTCTAAGGAAGAAGACCCAAATGAATCTTGTAAAGTCATCTGTGATCACTAAACAGTAAAAGGTCCTTCCTAGACTCATTACACTGGTGGGTCCAAAGAGATCCATATGTAATAAGTGTAGGGGTGTAGTGATGGAGTTCCTTTCCTTAGGCTTGTGAGATACCTTATGTTGCTTCCCTTTCAGGCATGCAACACAATGGTCATCACTTGTAAACTCTTTCTTTGGCATTCTAGTTACCAAATCATGCTTAATTAGTTTATTCATGTTCTTAAAGTTTACATGACACATTCTTTTATGTCAAAGGAAAGACTCATCACTATTGGCTTTAGACAGAAAGCATGAAACTTCTCCAGAGGGAGATGTTTCTTGCAAATCCATCTTATACATGTTCCCTTTCCTAGGGGCTCTAAGCAGGATATGCTCATGAGGAAAGACCACACCAGGCTTTAAAACAACACATTCATGCTCAGTAAAGAGCATGTTATGACTCTGATCACAAAATTAGGATACACTCCGAAGATTGTACCCAAGCTCCTTGACAAAGTTTACCTTCTCAATGCTGAGCTTACCATTTATGACATTGCCCCTTCCAGAAATGTAGCCGCCTTCATTTCCTCCAAAAGCAACTGGTCCTCCATCAATCCTTTCAAAGTTCTGGAGTAGTGACCTATTGCCTGTCATGTGCCTGGAACAGCCACTGTTTATGATCCAGACATTTTTGTTTGTCTTCAGCTGTCCCTGCAGAAAGAAAATGATTAGTTACATTTGGAAACCCAAGCCTTGCTTGTCTTGGGCTCATTAATAGACACAGAAGGTAATACAATAGTAATAGATCCTATAGTTGTGCTAAGAGGATCTTGAGCTGTTGTTGATGGATAATTTTTTTGTCGTTTGGTCTTTCTTAGACATCCACACCACTTTTGGAGTCTTGGACTTGACCTTCAAAACTTCGGAAGCTTTTGGGACTTCGGAAGTTTTGATGACTGAACTTTCGGAAGTTTCTGTAGACACTGCAGCAGACTTCAGTGCTTCGGAAGAATTCCTTTCTTCCGAGACCAACTTCTCTTCCGAAGGTAATTTTCCACTTGCTTTCTTTTTAGATTTGGAGCTTCCGAAGGAAATAGATTTTCCTTCCGAAGCTTGAATCTTCTTGGAACTCTTTGAAGTCTTTGTCTTGGTCATATGGACAGTACCTTTAGGATTGTAAGGACAATCCCTAGCAATGTGAGTGGTACTTTCACACATGACACACACCATTTTCTTCTTCACAAGAGTCTTCTGTTGGGAACAAGACTGTCTTTGGTCATATTCCTTCTCCACCTTCATCTTTGCAGATGCTGAGACAGTCCTTTTGGGCTGGGGACTGTTCTTGGAGTTTGATGGTCCAGGCTGTGCAACAGTGGTACACAGCAGATCAGTCTTCTTCTCGTTGCTAAGATGATTTGAACAAGAACCAGAACTCTTAGCAGAGGAGTTTTGATTGACGTCTTTAGTCTTTACTACTTCAAATCCTGTAGAGATGAAAACTTGTTTCTGCTTAGAATCAAAAGTAGCCTTGATCTCTTGAGCCTTCCTAGCTTTTCTTTTGCTCTTTCTGATCAAGTTCTTTCTCATGGACTTGGTCATCACAGTCTTCTTCTTCTCCTCAGAAGGATAATAACCCTTCTCAGAATCCTCCTTTTCACTTTTCTCAGAGGAATTCTTCACTATCTCTTCTTCATCCATTTCACTCATAGGATCTATGAGAGCAAGCTCATCTTCACAAGTTCCACACCTAAGAGGTCTTACAGACAAGATTATGTGTGCAGGAGCTATCTCATTGGATCCCAGTCCCTGCCTGTTTTGATAGCATACCTTGTTGTGCAGGGATAAGGATATCATGTTCTTGAAGGTCTCTTCTTGAAGAGCACTCTTTTCTGCCTTGGCTTTGCTGATCACAAGCTCAGCCTAGCACTCAGTTAGCTTGGTTATGAGATCTTTGATCTGAGTTCTAAAATCTATGTGCTCATGTTTTAGAACTGAAATGGTTTTCTCTAAGTCCTCTATCTTTAGTTTGTAATCATTTTCAGACTTTCTAAAATCAGATTTTAAAATGTGTAAGGACTCAAGATCAGATCTCATTTCCAAGTTATAGGACCTGTATCTATTAACTTTAGCAATGCATTCAGGAGTACAGAGATGTTCCAATACCTTGGCTTCATCATGATCTGCCATTAGTGCTTCATTTGGAGATGCATCTTCCACCTGAAAGCTCCAGTCAAAGCCTTCTTCTTCAACAGCAACAGCAGCCTGCTGCTTTGGCTTCTCATTCTGAAGAGCTTTGTTAGTGTAGTTAGGTCTGGACTGTGTTTGGCCACCACTTGTTTTAGGTGCCTTACACTCTCTAGCAAAATGGCCCATCAAGTTACAGTTGTAACACTTGACTTTGCCTTTGTCCAGGCCAAACTTTCCACTGGTTGCATTGCTTGGAAACTTCCTCCAGTCCTCTTGTAGAACTTCTTGGCTCTGTGAATGAAAAGAGCCATCTGCTGGACTATTTCCATGTATTCCAGATCATCTGGATGAATACAGTCTAGGTCTTCAAGAATGAAAAGAGAGTTACCACAACTTTCATCAGAAGACACAAAAGATTGAGAAGAGCTTATCTCTTGGAATGGGCTTCCTTGAGTGTAGTTCTCCCTTGGTGTCTCTGGAAGGTGATGAAAGAACCCTTTGGTAAGTTTTCAGGGTAGCATATGAGATGATGTTGAGGTTCTATGCTATCCCTTTCAACCACATGCAGGGCTGAACCCATTTGATTGTTGGAGTTGCCAGATGAACCTTTCATGTTCATCTCCATCTGGTAGCCACTGAGAATCCCATATAACTCTGTCAGAGTAAGAGTTTTGAGATTTTCAGTCCTCTTGATCACCACACAGTAGTGTGTCCACTGCCTAGGAAGTGAGGACATGAACTTCCTTACAATGTCTCTATTCTCAAGAGGAACTCCTCCATCCACAAGGGTATCCACTATCTCAACATACCTAAAGTATTGCTGAGTCATGGTTTCACCTATTTTGAAGGTGAAGTTTTCAACTGTTGCTTCAGGAGATCCTTCTTGTTCTCCTTGGCTTCAGAAGAACCCTCATACATCAGTTTTAGTGCATCCCACAGCTGCTTAGCTGTTTTGCACTTCTTGAAACCTCTATACACAGAGTTTGGAAGGGCAGTTTAAAGGGCTGTCATAGCTTTTCTATCAATCTCTACTCTCTTCCTATCTTCATCAGAGTAGTTAGGATCATACCAGCACCAGTAGCAGAAGGGGTGCTAGGTATGAAAGGTCCATTTTTAACAGACTCCCATATTCTTGAGTCTAGAGACCTGATGAAACCTTCCATTCTTAGGCACCATGTATCAAAGTCATCAAGAGTGATCAATGGGGACTTGTTTATGGTTCCAGTTTCCATATCAGTCTTGGAAATGGCTGTCATTTGAAAAGTTTAGTGTTTGTGTGTGTGAGGGATCTTAAGATGGTGAGATCTTATATCAAGAGCCTGAATGCTCTGATACCAAATGCAGGACCGGTGAAGGGAGTCACTTACCACACAACAACACAAAGAGGAGATTAACCAAACTTAATCAAACAATAAACTGGATTAACCACAAATAAGACACTAAGAACACAAATAATATGAGAGACAAAACACAAAAACACAAGTGTATGGTTTTCAAGAATGCAGTATATTGCTTTCTCTATGTTCTATTACAAGTGTTACAAAGCATATCTTAAAGGTTACAAGAACATGAGATACTTATACTACATCCTACAGTCGGCCATACTTTGAAAGTCAGCTGGATACAATTGACTAGACACTAAACAAAATCAATTGTAAAATCAAAAGGCAGATTGCCTTTTGACTTTGTGACTATGACATGCCACGGCTCACTTCCTAATATATTACAAAAAGGATAAAGTACATAAAGTAGAAAGTTACACACTCAAGACCTCAATGTACAGTTTACATAAAGCATGGACCTTTTCACCAACTTATGTAAGTTGGTGGCTTTTCAGAGTTGCAGCGGAAAGGTGTCCAACTTTAAGGAAAAGTACATCAGATAAAGCATGTGTCAAAAGTCTTCGGAAGACTTCATCTTTGGCTTCGGAAAATATTGGTCTTGGCTTCAGAAGATTTCACACTTAGAATATTTCTGATGTTTGTGTGAAACTTCCGAAGCATTCTACTTCAGTACTTGTGCAGCATGCATGCAGAGAAGACTTTGAGTGTTTAGGTTGCATCAGCCTCTTCATATATTCTCTACACTTTCATAACTTTACTCCTTTGGGGGAGATAACTCTGAGATATGGTCTTAGGTAAAAGCTTTGGCAGAGAGTAATATGAGGGATCTCATTGCATAAAAAGAACAAAGCAGAGAGAGGTATAGTATTTATATTGAAATGATTCATGGAACCATACAACTTTTGCTAAATTTTTTATTTCATTGTTTTAATATGTTTGTGTATGATTCTTAGAGAGTGGCTAAAGGTCTTGTTGCTGAAGTAAAGAGATGGTCCAGCGGGAAACAAGCAATTTGCATTCTTTACATTATAATTTGTGCGGTTTCTTATATCAGTTTGCTTATCTTAGATTTGTCAATGTGTAATTATTATAGTTATTATATTTTTTTTGGATTCCCGAGTCTAATGATGGTTGGCAGCTAGCTATGTCAACTGGCGTTATTATTATGGCTTCTGTAGGCTTACAAAAAAAGTACATTTTGCATCCCCCTGAACATGCTGCATCAACATGAGCAACCATTCAACAAAAATGTATATGTGAAAAGGTTTTTGATCTTCTCAAGGTTTGTCACTACCATGCTTCAGTTTTTTTTATCTTCATTTTCTAATTTGATTATTTGGTAACCAACTCAAGTACTAAACCATATGTCTAGCAATTGTCATTTAAGAGTGTTCACGGCCCGGTTTGACTATTTTGACAGATTCTTGGCCGGAGCGCTGTGGTTTCTGGAAATGAGAAACCAAACTGGTTTGGTTTGGCTGCTAACTATTTTACCAGCTGTTAATACTGTCTCTTCTCCTCGTTGAAATATTTTTACTTCTGGTTCACAGTCTATTCCTACCCTATTTCTCTCTGGTATTTCTCATCCACAATCTTATCAAATTCCAGGGTGCAGTATATTGCTAGATTTAAATCCTTTGTGGTCTATTTCCTGGTCATAGGTTTGATTCTTCACCGGTTGCTCCTTTTAACATAACATTATCGGTCAAACTAACAACAGTCAAAGATTCAGTGGTCTTCAATGATGCTGAAAACATGGATGCTAATTGTATAAGCTCATTGTTTGCATCACGCAATCCATACCAGGTAATTTTTATCTTTTTTATCATGTTTTCCATGCATTATATGTAAACAGGAAAGAGAAAGTGAAGAAAGAATCAACATGGAGGATGTTCTCATTACTTTTTTCTATTATTATTTCCTCTCAAGTATCTTCTCGTGCATTCTGTACTTTGATTATGTTGTTACGGGTAGTTAAGTTGATGGTTCTTGGTTCATAGGCGCAAGAAATTATAATTACATATTCTACAAGGTATTTGTTACCGTTATTGGTTGGAGAAATTACCATTACTTCTTGTTATCTTTTATAGGTTCTTGTAATCATGTCGTATCTTCTTTATAGATAAACCGTGTGGAATGAATTGATATTGATTGATCAATTATGAAACATAATAGGCTCTATATATAGAGCATGATATTACAATATAAACCCTCTAGAATGATAAATGTAAAGTACATAGAAAATACTAGTCTAACATGCCCCCTCAAGTTGAGGGCGGGGAGCGACCTGCAACTTGGACCGTAAGAAGAGAAAACGCTGTGAAGGCAAAGGCTTGGTGAACACATCGGCAATTTGGTCACTTGTAGAGATGAATTTGACATCTAGTTGGCCTTGGGCTACTTGTTCTCGAACAAAGTGAAAGTCTACTTCTACGTGCTTGGTTGTGCCGAATAAGAAGACCGAGATTTGTGGTACCTTTTAACTACCGAAGTATACGTTTGATAGCAGACCAATGGTTGTCTGTCGGTGCATGCATGAATTGGCAAACTTTGTTAACAACATAAGCAATGTCGGGTCTTGAAAGAGTGGCATATTAGAGAGCCCTAACAATTTGACGATATTGGGAAGGATCTTAGAGAGGTGGGCTGTCATCATTGACTAAGGATTGAGAGGAAGTCATTGGAGAGCACACGGGTTTGCAATCCGAGATTCCGAAACGATGAAGAATGTCCAAGATATATTTACGTTGAGAGAGTAAAACATTTTCTGCATGATGAATCACATCAACCCCCAAAAAATAGTGAAGTTAGCCAAGGTCCTTTACCGTGAATGAAGAATTGAGCTCTTTGATGATGCCATCAATGGCGGCGTTGTTGCCGGTGATGATTATATCGTCCACATAAACGAGAACATAGACCAATGTAGAGCCTTTCTTGAGAATGAAGAGAGATGGGTCTGTTTTGGAGCTAGAAAGGCCAAGTTGGTGTAGAGCAGTGGATAGGCGATGAAACCAGGCTCTCGGTGCTTGCTTGAGGCCATACAGTAAGCGATGTAGCAAGCAGACATGATTAGGCTTGTTGGGGTCAACAAAGCCAGGAGGCTGTTTCATGTATATTGTTTCCGAAATATCCCCATGTAAGAAAGCATTTTCCACGTCAAGTTGACGGAGAGACCATTTGTGAGTAACAACTAAAGACCACAACTCGGATGGTGGTTGGTTTGATAACGGGACTGAAAGTCTCGTGATAATCAATACCATGTTGGTGATGAAATCCTTTTGCTACTAATCGCACTTTGTAGCGGGTGAGTTTGCCATTTGCATAAGAATTCAACATGTAAACCCATTTACAATCCACAAGGTTAGTGCGTTGATCATAAGGGACTAATGACCATGTTCCGTTTTTTAGCAAGCGCTTGAAACTCTTGGGTCATGGCATGTCGCCACTCTGGATATTTGTTGGCAATGGTGAAAGAGGTGGGAACAATGGGAGGTGTAAGTGAGGTGGTGGCACTTTATGTTGAGGGGTTATATGGTTTGGTTTGCTTGGGATTCTGTCAGAGATTAGATGGGCGGGCACGAGGATGGGGAGGTGGGGGAGGGGGTGGTGGTGAGGAGGGAGATGTTGGTGGGGATGGGGAGGAGGATGAGGTAGGGGAATGTGTGTGGTTGCTCTTGGATGGATAGGTGGTGAGTTTGTAGTTGAGGAAGTAGGGGTGGAGGTTTCGGTTGAAAAAATGGGAGGTGGATCTGGAAAGATGGACACATATGGGGATGGATTGGAGGTGGGTTGAGTGGGGGAGGGTGGAGTTTGGAATGGGAAGACATGTTTGTTGAAGCCAAGAAAGGTGAGAGTTTGCGAAATTCCCCTCCCCAATCAGTTTGGACACTTTTTAGTTTGGTATTAAATTGTCTTTCAACCATTTTTACAAAGTTTTGAAAGGTGGAGTAAACATCCGATTTGTGTGTTAAAGGGAAGAACTACATGAAACGAGAATGATGATCTACACATAACATAAAGAACTGATGGCCATCAATAGATAAAGTGGGTGAGGGCCCCCAAACATCACAATATATCAAATCTAAAATATTATTGCTTCTAAAATTTGAAGTTGACAATGAAAGTTTAGATGATTTTCCTAATTGGCATGAAGTACATAAAGAGGAAATTATTTTTGTAGATACAGGTAATGAAAAACTAGAAACAATAGTATGAAAGACACGTTGATGTGGGTGGCCAAGGCGTTGATACCTAATTATGGATGATGCTTTGGTGGTGGTAAAGGCGAGCTTTGGAAGAGACTGAAGCCGAGGAAGTCGAAAAGAGTAGAGACCATCCTCACTTGGACCCATAAGGAGGTGGTGTGTGTAGACTCGTCCTTCACAACAACAAAAGAAGAGTGAAATTCAAAGAAAACATTATTTTCAAGGCAAAATTGTTGAACAGATAAGAGTTCTTTTTAATGCTTTGAACGTGAAGAATATTCGAAAGATTAAAGGTTTTGTTAGGTGAGACAAACTTGGATGAGCCAATATGAAAAATGGGAAGAGGGTTACCATTACCAACATGGAGTGAGTCGTTACCATGATAAACTTCAGAATTGTCAAGGCTTGATAAATCAGGAGTTGCATGGCTGTTAGCTCTCGTGTCAGGGAACCAAGTGGATTCTGATGTTGATGCTGCATTCGAAAAGGTTGTGAATTTGGCTTGTGTAGGCTGCCAAGAGGAGTTTTGATTGGGGCATTGAGATGGCACGTGGCCAATACAACATCGATTGTAATTACTATGAACCATGTTATGAGTTGATGCCCAAGAAAACACTCTGCTGGAACTGTTGTCATGATTGTCCCAAGATCGGTTGGAGGAGAAATTACCACATGAGGAGCCTCGGAATTGTCCACTACGGTTACCTTGGTTGTTGTTAAAAGAACAAGCAGAGTAGTTGGCCTGTAGGTGAGGAACAGCAGGTTGAAGCTGGTACCCGAGTTGACCAGCTAACAATTGCAAGCTGCTTAGTTGAGATTGAATGGATTGAAGGCTTGCGGGTGAGGGAGTGACAACAGCCGTGGTAGTGAAGGTTTGCGGGTTGGAAATGGCATGGATGGAACTCAAGCTATTGTGTTGATCATGATATCATGATCATGAAGTAAACCATGTAATTCGTTGAAGGTAATGGGTGGATGACATGCTAGCAGATTGGATTTCATACTATTGTATTCCTCTTTGAGACCTGAGATGACAAGCATCACAAGGTCCTTATCCTTCATTGGTTCACCGATGTTTGCAAGAGCAGTGCCATACTCTTGTGCTCGAGTAAGATAAGCTACTAATTGCAAGCTGTTTAGTTGAGATTGAATGGATTGAAGGCTTGCGGGTGAGGGAGTGACAACAACCGTGGTAGTGAAGGCTTGCGGATTGGAAGTGGCATGGATGGAACTCGAGCTATTTGTGTTGATCATGTAATCATAATCATGAAGTAAACCATGTAATTCGTTGAAGGTAATGGGTGGATGACATGCTAGCAGATTGGATTTCAGACCATTGTATTCCTCTTTGAGACCCGAGATGACAAGCATCACAAGGTCCTTATCCTTCATTGGTTCATCGATGTTTGCAAGAGCAGTGGCATACTCTTGTGCTCGAGTAAGATAAGCAAACAATTGCAAGCTGCTTAGTTGAAATTGAATGGATTGAAGGCTTGCGGGTGAGGGAGTGACAACAGCCGTGGTAGTGAAGGCTTACGGATTGGAAGTGGCATGGATGGAACTCGAGCTATTTGTGTTGATCATGTAATCATAATCATGAAGTAAACCACGTAATTCGTTGAAGGTAATGGGTGGATGACATGCTAGCAGATTGGATTTCAGACCATTGTATTCCTCTTTGAGACCCGAGATGACAAGCATCACAAGGTCCTTATCCTTCATTGTTCATTGATGTTTGCAAGAGCAGTGGCATACTCTTGTGCTCGAGTAAGATAAGCAAACAATTGCAAGCTGCTTAGTTGAGATTGAATGGATTGAAGGCTTGCGGGTGAGGGAGTGACAACAGCCGTGGTAGTGAAGGCTTACGGATTGGAAGTGGCATGGATGGAACTCGAGCTATTTGTGTTGATTATGTAATCATAATCATGAAGTAAACCATGTAATTCGTTGAAGGTAATGGGTGGATGACGTGCTAGCAGATTGGACTTCAGACCATTGTATTCCTCTTTGAGACCCGAGATGACAAGCATCATAAGGTCCTTATCCTTCATTGGTTCACTGATGTTTGCAAGAGCAATGGAATACTCTTGTGCTCGAGTAAGATAAGCTAACAATTGCAAGCTGCTTAGTTGAGATTGAATGGATTGAAGGCTTGCGGGTGGGAGTGACAATAGCCGTGGTAGTGAAGGCTTGCGGGTTGGAAGTGGCATGGATAGAACTCGAGCTATTTGTGTTGATCATGTAATCATGATCATGAAGTAAACCATGTAATTCGTTGAAGGTAATGGGTGGATGACGTGCTAGCAGATTGGATTTCAGACCATTGTATTCCTTTTTGAGACCCGAGATGACAAGCATCACAAGGTCCTTATCCTTCATTGGTTCACCGATGTTTGCAAGAGCAGTGCCATACTCTTGTGCTCGAGTAAGATAAGCTAACAATTGCAAGCTGTTTAGTTGAGATTGAATGGATTGAAGGCTTGCGGGTGAGGGAGTGACAACAACCGTGGTAGTGAAGGCTTGCGGATTGGAAGTGGCATGGATGGAACTCGAGCTATTTATGTTGATCATGTAATCATAATCATGAAGTAAACCATGTAATTCGTTGAAGGTAATGGGTGGATGACATGCTAGCAGATTGGATTTCAGACCATTGTATTCCTCTTTGAGACCCGAGATGACAAGCATCACAAGGTCCTTATCCTTCATTGGTTCATCGATGTTTGCAAGAGCAGTGGCATACTCTTGTGCTCGAGTAAGATAAGCAAACAATTGCAAGCTGCTTAGTTGAGATTGAATGGATTGAAGGCTTGCGGGTGAGGGAGTGACAACAGTCGTGGTAGTGAAGGCTTACGGACTGGAAGTGGCATGGATGGAACTCGAGCTATTTGTGTTGATTATGTAATCATAATCATGAAGTAAACCATGTAATTCGTTGAAGGTAATGGGTGGATGACGTGCTAGCAGATTGGATTTCAGACCATTGTATTCCTCTTTGAGACCCGAGATGACAAGCATCACAAGGTCCTTATCCTTCATTGGTTCACCGATGTTTGCAAGAGCAATGTCATACTCTTGTGCTTGAGTAAGATAAGTTTTTGGGGTTTCATCACCTTTCTTCATGATTTGAAGAAGTTGAGTTTAAGGGGTGTACTCACGAGATTATGTGTTTGGGGCATAAGCCCGTTGTAGTGAGAGCCAAACGTCTTTGCATGTATCAGAAGTTACGGTTTTAGGAGGACATGTTATAGTTCCATCCACGTAACCAAACAGATTGTTGAAAAGTAGCCTTCGAGATGGTAGAAGTAATAAGCATGCGAATAGGTGCATCATTTGCTATCCAATATGGATAGCTAGGGTTGTCACTGGTTGTTGTACCAGAAGTTACAGTTTTAGGTGGACATGTTATAGGTCCATCCACGTAACCAAACAGATTGTTGGAGATTAAGAATGGTTCTATCATAGCCTTCCAATAACCGTAGTTTGTGGGAGAGAGGGTGAAGGCAAATTAATGAGAATTAAGGACTTTTTTCTTAGTTGAAGTGAGAGGAACAATGGTTGCCATAATGTTTCGGTGAGTGATTGGATTGTGGCCGGAATTTCTCTTCTCGGCAGGTTGTGACGGCAGAATTAGGGTTAGGTCACGGCAGGTTATGAATGCAGAATTAGGGTTTGGTTTTCTTGGCTCTGATACCAAGATAAACCGTGTGGAATGAATTCATATTGATTGATCAAGTATGAAACATAATAGGCTCTATATATAGAGCATAATATCACAATATAAACCTTCTAGAATGATAAATGTAAAGTACATAGAAAATACTAGTCTAACATTTATCTAACTTTAAATAGACTGCATGACTATTTTCTGTGGCAGATTATTTGGGTTATTTCAAATTCTTCTTCAACCAATGGTTTTCGGGCTTATCATCTTGTTCATTCTATATTCGGAAATACCTTTCTATGTTAGGATGTTCGTTCTCATTTAGTTGTGGTAGAAGTTATCATTACATGTTATGTGACGAGTTCATGTAACCTGCATCTAGGCTCTTCTTGTAGTATTTTATTTTTCAGATGATTGCAAGTCTTTGTGCAGTGGTTACAAGGTTATGTGCAATGGTTACAAGGTTATGTGCAATTGTTACAAGGTTATGTGCAATGCTTCCGAGGTTATCTTCTTGCTTCTTCTATATTTGGGAATATAATTCTACAAGTTATGTGCTATGGTTGGTTGATCGTTTGTTCTCATTCATCAGTGTGAGAAGTTATCACATATTGTTACGTGAAGAGTTCATGAGACCTTGCTTAGGTTCTTGTCCTATCTTCTTCAGATAATACTAGATTGAATGCAATGCTATTTTCTATAGCCTTCATTTGGGTTATGTCACGTCCTTCCACCAATGGTTTCCAGATTCATCTTCTTGTTTCTTTTATATTTTGGAATATTGTTTTTCCCGCTATGCAATTGCTATTACTGTTCTGTGCATTGGACCTAGGGGCTTTCTTATGGCGTGTATCCTAGTATATTGGAAGCAAAAATTAGAAATCAGTTTATTTATCTTGATACTTTTATTTATTTTGTTGTTGTAGGTTTATTGGGCGTTGAGCTATCATGATGACAATAAACAATTTATCTTTAGTCCTTGTGTTTATTCTTTGGTTCCTATGTTCATCTTATTCCTATAGCATAGTTATTTTTCTTTTTTAATCATGACAGACGTTTTTAAGTCTTGCTTATTCACTAATAGGTTTGAAAACGTGTGATTGGCTTGGATCACTGTCCTTGGTTTGTTGCCATATATTTGCCATGTTTTCATCTTTTGTGTTGAATTGAGTTGTATCATGTCACTAAAGTTTATGCTCCATTGTCCATTGCAGCTTATTTATTTAAATCTCCATGCTGATTGCAAAAGGGTTCCTACATGGAAGTGTTAAAAAAGTATGTCAACCCGGTCACTAAGATCAGCAAGAAATGATCTGCATATGTTAGCTTTATTAGCGAGACTCGAATATTCACAATGAATCTAGAAGTTGAGCTGGAGAAACAGAAAATTGATGGCTTCTGTTCTCAACTGGTGTTGTGCATAATCAACTTGTTCAGGTATGCATGAGCATTTCTGATTTATTTATTCAACTTTGTTTATATGTTTTGATATATTGTTAATTAAGGTCATATTTATTAGACTATTATTATTAGGGTTCAGTGATGATTATTATTATGGTTGAGCCCACGAACCCGTTTAAGTTTTTTAAGGTTTTATTGTAAACTCTATATAATGTAACCTAACCTATCAATATAATTCAATCAAGTTTAGGTTTTTTACCTTTTGACATGGTATCAGAGCCATCCTAGGCTCTCTACCACCTCCGCCGTGCCACCACAAAAATACAAACCCTAATCGTCACCACCGTGTTCAAACCCTAGACAGTGTCGCCGCCGCCCTGTCCATTCTCTTTGCTTCTAGTTTTCTTATCTTCTTCTTTCTAATAAATATCAGTCTCGGTTTTAGATTCAATCCATTTACCTGAATCTTTCTTCCACCGAAAACCCATTGTCGTATACCCATCTTTCTTGTTTCTTTTCTTTCGCTTGTTCTTGTCGGACCACGGTTAGTTGCCATCAAATAATGTCGCCTGACCATGGTCACCGCCCTTCAGTATGACCCATCACCACACGACCACGGTCGTTGGGTGTCATCTTGTTTCTTTTTTTACCTTTTCGATTGGGATATCGACCACATGATCGTATTGTCGTTGTCGCGCTGCCTGCAGGATTAGGACCTACCGCTACGTTGCTTGCAAGACTATGGTCCGCCGCTACGCCGCCTCATGCCGTCGTCGCACTACCGCGTCGGATGCCCCTTGCAGGAGTACATGATTATTTAATATTATGGATCACATATAAGAGTTTAGATTGAATATTGCAAGATTATGGGATTTTGACCGAAATTATGATTGAGATCGAGGCTTTTTTTATTGTTCTTTATGTTTACTTTTTATTGTTTCCGGTCTTAGAGTTCGACTCTCTACCACTCTGACTACGAGGGAGTATTCAATATTAGACTATATTATTATTAGGGTTTAGTGATGATTATTATTAGGGTTGAGCTCATAGGCCCGTTTAGGTTTTTAGGGTTTTATTGTAAACTCTATATAACGTAACCTTACCTGTCAATAATATTCAATCAAGTCTTTTACGGTTTCACAATACTAAGTTACAATTTAGGTTACTTCAAGCTCTATAAGACTTATGAGTTCAATATTTGAGGAATTAAAACATGAGTTCAAGCTCTTTTGCTTTATGAAATCAGTTTCACTCATAATTTACTATCGGTCTTGGGAGATCATGATTCGACCATTCGATCAAGAATCAAAATAACAATGAACAAAGAATGGGATTAACCCTAACATGAACTTGTATCGATGGAATAACATTTACAAATGAGACTTTACAAGTATGCATACAAAATAACATAACTACCCTAATTAATGTAATCGACTAACATTCCCCAACTTTAAATTTCCATTGGTCAAACAATAAAGTCACCTCTCTAATTGTTGATCCAAGTTCAAGTCTTCTTTTGTTGCACTTTGTTCCATGATCTTCTTGAATTTGAAACCAAAATCAATCAACTTCATGTGTGGGATCAAAACGATGATTCTCGGAATCAAGTTTCACTTTTCCTTGATACTTCCTTTTTGACCTGAGTGTGACACCAATCACTGCTCTACCCGAATCACCCATTGCACCCTCAAACAACTAGAATTTATCATGTTTTTCTAGTTAATGTATATATTCTAAGGTGGCATATTAGGCAGCTCATTTTTAGTATCTCTACACCTTTTTTCCTTTTTGAGAATCATTGTCTTTGTGTGCAACAGTCTCCAAAGAAACCCACCCTCTGCCTACCAAAAGAAAACCACCTCGACAACCGCCACACAGGGTACACCTCATTACTTCCTTCGTGTGGGCCAGTCAAGAAATACTAACAACATTCCCTGCTAACCTTCAACTCTGATCCCCTCCCCCAGCTCTCCTTCTCTTACCCACTACCAACAAACTAAGCTAAAGTAAACCTTAATCTCATCAGTCACTCACTCACTGACAAACTAGACATTTTTTTTGAGATGTTCCAAGTGAAGGTAACTAGATTGACCTATAAATTGTTGAAGTCTACCACAAGCAAACGACACATGCCCCATAAACCACCCACGCGTTGCTGGACACCATACTTTGTTTTTTGTGATATTTTTAGTGTAGGTAAGCAATCGGTTTTTTAGGCAGATTACAAAGTTTCTCTCTGCTGTATGCCAGCTCGCACGGTAAGTACCCTTACATTTTATTTCCACAACCCTGTTTCTTTTGATACTTATAGATTTCAGTGCAAGTAACCTTATTTTTTATTTCCACAACGCTGTTTCTTTTGATATTTGTAGATTGCACTCGTCATATGTTCATTTTATTGGTGTGATATTAACATATCAGGTGCTTGGGTTTTCATTGTGTGACGCACGTGCTTCGTGTTGTTCATTGCCATTCTATGCCTTGTTGCTCATAGCGTGCTTTTTGGAATCATTATCATTGTATGGGATCATTATCATTGTATGATCTGTGTAATTGCATATTGTATACTTTTGATCATTGTGGCTCTTTTTTGACCCATGTATATTGTTGCTCATCGATTGCTCATTGCTATTATGTGTTGCTTGATTACTTATTGCCGATGTGTGCACCCTTTTTGATTATGGTATAGAGTTGAGCATGGTGTGCTCCATTTGGTCTATTTGTGTTGATTGTCTATTGACCATTATGTGCTTTGGTGTACATTTGCTCTATTGACTAACTTGTTGCAATCATAGATAGTAGGGAGAATGGCGGTTTCTTAAGGCTATGTCTAGGGACAAGGGGACAGGGATGGTTTAGATGTAGTAGTTAGGTCTATACCTAGGGATGAGAAAATTGTTATAGGAGGAGATTTTAATGGTCACATTGGTAAGGATAACGATTAATGGTCTATACCTAGAGATCTTTTAGACTTTGCAGTGGTACATCTAGGGGTGTTCATCGGATCGGATACAGATTATTCGGATTTGAAAATTTCAGAACCCTATCCGAAATCCGATCCGATCCGAATAAGGAATTTTTTATCCGATCCGAATCTATCCGAATTCAATTCGGATCGGATTCGGATAATATCCGAATAAACCAAATAAGAATTTTTTTTTAAATTTTTTTGTTTTTTGTTTTTTGCTATTTTTTTAATTTTTAATATTTTATAAGTTGAAAATCACAATATAAAATATGAAACTAAAAAAAATGAATTGTACGTAAATTCAAAATTAAAATATAATAGGTAATTGTATGAAACACGAAGATTAGAATCTCTAATTTAAAATTGCATAATTATTTAAGATTATGACTAATATGTGTAAATATTCATGTGTATTGAGTTAAAAACATAATAGATAGTTGAGTAATGAGTTTTGGCCTAGAAATATACCTGAAGTCTTATTCGGATTATTCGGATATCCGAATAATCCGAATAACCTGAATAAAAAAATTGTAATATCCGAAATCTGATCCGAAATCCGAATAAGGAATTTGGATTCGGATGAGATCCGATCCGAATATCCGAATAAGGAATTTGGATTCGGATGAGATCCGATCCGAATATCCGAATAAGGATTCGGATCGATTTATTCGGATTCGGATAAGGATTGGATTTCGGATAGTTTCGGATATCGGATTTTTTGAACACCCCTAGGTACATCAACTTGGAATAACGGGATTTACGGTATTACAAGCTCGATCTTCAAGAAGAGACGATCACATTTGATTACTTTTAGCAGTGGGGACTCAACCCGCAGATTGACTACCTACTCATGAGACGAGAAGATAGACAAAGCTGGAGGGCTTGTGAGGTTAGACTTGGGGATGTAGTCGTGACTCGACATCGGTTATTGGCGGTGAATGTAACCATGAGGCAAAAGATGGCTAAAGGAGACATGAAGGAGAGGAGACCCAGGATAAGATCTGGAAACTTGAAAGGCAACAACATTACAGTGTTCATAGATAAAATTATCTCCAAGACATCAACTCAATGAAGTGGGGGCACAAACCGGATGTGGAAGGCTATAACTAGCGTCATCACGCAAGTGGCGAATGAGACCTCAAACTCACAATGGGAAACACTAGTGGACATAAGGAGTTGTGGTGGTGGAATAACTTGGAGCAAGATAAGGGATAAGAAAATGAGTTTTAGGTAGTGCATGCTTTTTGTGGATAATATTATCTTATTAGATGGTTGTGTATTGTCATCGTTGACTTCTTCTTAAGCATTGTATGCTGTTACTCATTGTGTGATTGCTGTCACATGTATATTGATTGCTTAATGATTCTAGTATATTGTGGCACGTTGTTTTTTTTCGTTTCCACCATATATGGATTGCTTACTGTGTGCTGCTTGAGTGATTATTGTCATTGTGTTCTCCGTATTACTATTGTATATTGCTGCTCATATTATGCTTTGTGTGGTCTACTATTTATTGATTGTCAATTGAGTATTGTGTTTCTCATCTTATTGGGTGTTGTGGGTGCTTTGGTCTTTTTATGTGTAATGAAGCTAGGGTTCTCTTTGGAAGTAGCCTCTCTATCTCGATGGATAGTGGTAAGGTTTGTCTACAGCCTACCGTCTTAGACCCCATCAATAGCTATGCTATGGATGAATATTATTGGGTTTAGTTATGGTTATGATATTTTTAGTACTAGTATGATGGGTCTGCTTTGATGTAGTGGCAAGATAGGTGGCTCGGACAGGTTGTGTAAATGGTTGATGTGGTCTGATTTGAAACGGGTCAGGGTTTGATTGCCAACAAATACTTTTGGTCCATTTTTATAATCTTCATATAATTATTTAATGTGTTATTATGGTTGGAAAGAGCATTATTACTGCACAATGTCTATTGTCAATGTGTAATTATGGTTAGAAGAAGCATTTTCAATGTCTATTTTGGTATAAGTGTTAATTATTGATGATTTTCCCTATTATCAAAAGCTGATTGATGATACCGGTAACTAGTCCAGACCACATTTATCTGGTTGGGGCTTATGTGATAGTGAAAAGAAATCCTATTCTTGCACAAGGTTAGTTCCATGCATAGGAGAACTTGTACATTCTGCATGATGAATTGTACAGGAAGTGAGGAGGTTCATGATCTCAGTCTTTAGTATCTTTAAATTGTCAGAAATTTGGTAACCACTCTCCATTGTCTGTCCTGTTAATAAAGTGGAACAAGACAAGGCCCTCACTTCCAAAACTTACCAGATTTCCATTTCTTCTTGTGAAAATGTGACCTGTCAAATTCATGTGTTTATATAGTTTTACATCTTTTTAAAACTTCTAAACTTTAAACTTTATATATAGATGTGTATCATGGCATCATGATTTTCATATTAAAGATTGACAAGCCTGCAGCTTTGTGTCTTTTCTTGATTCTTGAATGATTCTTGAATCTTGAGATAGTAAAAAGAATAAAATGGGGCTGTTTGGAATGAAGTTTGCTCCAAGATTCCTTTAGGGTTTCGTTGGGATCTCAGACCAGGCTTCATTCTTGACAACTGTTTTTTCTGCATTGCGTTCGGTTGTTTGAAGTGATGCTTGATCCAGGTTCTTTCCAAGTTTTAGTTATTAGGTGAAAGATGTTTCATCAACTTCTTTTAAGTAGTCTATTTAACATGTATGTTTGTCTCTTTATATGATGTGTCTTGCATATTGAAAGTCAAAATCATTTCATATTGCTTATAAAACATACATATTGTAGAGGATTCATACTTTATTTGCTGAAACTTGAGATTAAAGGAGTGAACATGATGGTTTGGTTATGACTTTACATATACATGTATGCTTTGATCACTAGACTGATCATACTCATTCACTCCATGTTGGTGACATTATTTTTTTTCTTCATTTATTAACTCATTCAATGCTGGAATTGACTATCATTCCTTTTCCTAACGCACTCTCTCATAAATATACAAGACTTATTGCATTGGTTACATGTGTATGTGTATAAGAGCCATGTCGCCTGCTAGAGTGAGTTCCTTTGTCAACTTCATCTCTTGTACCTTCTCCTGCACCCACCCCTTCCCTTTAAGTGATACATGTGTTCATGATTTGTCAATGAAACTTTTGTTGACGTGTGGTGATCCCACGGAATTCACCAGTGATGGAAACATCCATCATACTAATTCGACTTGGGGGCTCAGCCCCATCTAACTTGACAAGACTAGAATCTAAATGAATACATGAATTTCGATAACATTATGAACTTTAAAATAAACTTTTCTAAAGATCTGAAAGGGGATGAAAATTAACATATAGCCATGGAAACTACCAAAATTAACATCCACTAAATCAAAATTTTGAACGAACATTAAATTTTAAACCAACAAAACCATAACATGTAGCATTTTTGGGAATTGTCTTGTTGCGATCATTGTTTAGCCCGTTATCTGACATAAGCAATTTTCTACTGCTAATATCTAATTATAAACATACTTAGCAAGATATCACTCATAGAATAAGGTCTAGGACGGGTTGTGATGGAGGCAAACATTATCGGAGCTAATATCTAACTATGAAAGTATATTAAAAAAGTTTTAAATTTTAAAAGAAATACTAGAATAGTTAACTGAATTATTTGTCATCCAAAGTGTAACTAGATATGAAGTACAAAGGTTTAATGTACACACAGATACAACCAACTAACTATAATTTGAGTTCAATATCAAGAAGTGAAGGCAGAAGGAGAAAAATGGGAAGTACAAAGGTTTAATGTACATGATATAACCTTTTTTCTTGTTTCGTTAAACATCTACGAAGTGAACTAGAGAGTCTATTGAGCCTTTGAGGATTAGGATTTTAATTATTATGGTTACTAATGTTTTCATGTCACTGTTTATAAAATAAATAAAATCTAATGTATGTTATTTTAAATGACATACATTAGATTTTATATATTTTAGTTCACTAAGTAAATGACTCATTTACTTATTAACGCTTCAATTATTACCAGTTTAGTAATGTAGTTGAAATGATTCCTGTCGATAAGTTTTAGCTTGTTTAACCCTATTAATTAGTGAGACCACATATGTGTGTTAAAGAATAATTTTTGTTAGATGTAAATTACAAAGATCCAAACAATTGTTGCAGAATTTATGGAAATAGGTCAAAAAAGTGAGTTGGAAAAGAAGGCAAATGACACAAAAGGGAGCCATCTTTGTCAAAAGCATTAGATTTGTTTGGAGGTCGGTTGATTCCATAATTATACCATCGCTACGCTATCACTTTTGCTTCATCTACTTTTACTTTATTATTTTCATACTAGTTTTACTAAATCTATATATTATACGGGTTGAATAAATAAAATATTAATATAAATACAATTTATTAATTATAAAATAATATTCTAATATATAAGAAAAGTAGTAATATCAACTTTTTACAATTTTATTTTTAAACTTTTTCCGAAAAAATAAATATTTTGTTCTAAAAAAATCCGTATAAAATGTCATTTTAAACTTGTTCCTATTAGAACTCTCAAATTTGATTATTTTTTGTTTTAAAAAATAACCTTTTTAAAAATACCAATTCTAAAATATTTCGTATTTTTAAAAAACTTATGTTGTAGAAAAATTTATTATTTTATAAAATTATTTATTTAGAAATAACATTAATAAATAGATTTCTATCTAATTTAATAAATCTAAAAATATGTAAAATAATATTATTAGTAATTAAAAGGTAATTATTTAATAAGAGATATAAACAGAAAATTTTTGATAAGAATGATTGTGGTGTTGTCACGTGTCATCTAAATATATTTTTTTATTAGAGTAGAAAAATTAAAAACAAGTTAATAGTTGCAAATAAGTTTTTATGTTTTTTTGGTATAATTTGAGAATTGTGTGAATCTAAGACCATGAGTAATAGTTAATACCCATGACATTTTTTATCACATCAACGTCAAATCATCATTAACTTTTTGTTAAAAACATAAGTAATAGTTGATGTTTCTATAACGTCCCTTCATCATTATGGATTTAATGATTTGTGATGTTATAGTAATAATAATCCTTTAAACATAACGTCCTACCGTAATGATGATGGGACCATTATATGACTGTTATATTTAAAAAACAATGTCAATACCAGTGTTTTCAAAAACCAATGGTAGGTTAACGGTCTACCAAGGCTAAATCGGTGAACCAGAATTATGATTGGGCTGGATTTTTGAAAAGATTTTTTTGTTTTTATTTTATTTTTGTTTTACATTTCACAATCTCATTTTTTGGTAATTATTATATTATTTTAGTCTGTATATTATTTTTCTTAAAGATAAGATGTCTGGTTTAATGAATGAAGTAGTTATAAAAACAGTTGTCAAAACAAATTCAGATTATAACATTTGATATTGAGTTTAAGATCCTTTTTAGTATTTTATAAAGTTTTATTTATTATTGTACTATTTGTGAAATAAAATTTTCTTATTATTATAATATTAGTAGAGTGATTGAATTATACAATTAAACAGAGCATGGGTGTACATACACTAGTGAGGTGTTGCTTGTGCATTGTAATGACTCGATTTTTAATAAAATTTAGATTGATGTCTAAGTAGAAATATTATGATTTTATGAAAAGTTACAAAAATATATTATATTTAACTTATGTTAGTTTTGCATAAAATTTACATCAAAATGATATGTTCAACATTTTATTAAACATTATATTTCAAAAGTTAAAAAAGGTAAACTGAAAAAGTTACGACTAATATAATACCAATAGCGGGTTTGTGGAGTGATATCCATACGGTCACTTGTATTTGTTAAAGTATAAGATAATTAGCCGAGTTGTTTCAGAAGCTAAGTGTTTGAATATTACAAGATACTGGATTTGAATCCTAAGTCATAAACGGGAACTTAATAACAAATTTATGATTTTATCTTTTTACGAATTGTGATTATAATAAAAAGAATATAAAGAAACAATTATTAAAATTGGGGGATGGGAATCTTACGGAAAAGGAAAAGGCCCCTCCGTGAAGCAAAGCATAATTTCTCATATTTATATATTGTTTGGTATAAAGAAAAATCAGAAATTATATTCTTTTCTAACATGCCACTCAAGATCGCACATATCAAAACAAACATTCTTCGAATGTATTTTAATAGCTTGCTTTTATGCAATATTTATTTAGTATACCTATTATATGTTATTGATAACTTGCATATCTTTTCATATATTTTTTGTGTTATGTTATCTTACTGATAACGTGTTATGTATTTAATTATGATAAAATATATGTTTTTAGAGTTACATACAAGAAAAAGGATGTAACGTACATCGATGTATAATATTTTGCGACAAGAATATATTATGAACCGCGTCTCTTCTTTCTTATTTCGCCAACGCACAATTAGACTAAAATTATACTAAAAGTATACGTAACTCACAATTGTATATTATACTTTAAGATATTATAAATGTACCAGGTATTTTAAGAAAGCCACTCACTGTGTTGTTTCACGTCTTCCACTCATCAGATCTTTGTCCCACATACTCACCTATTTTCTTTCTAAACAATTAGGTTATGAATTATAAATCCCATATGGTATATTGTGTTAAATGACAATAATAAGTTAAAAATTAATTTCTTTCATCGAGTTATATATTTTATTAATTCATGTTTATGAAAGTAGCATATTTACTTCCTTCTGCATTTATAAATTGTATTAGTTATATATCTTTTATATAATAAGACTTATTATAATAATTTTTTTATATAGATCCGACCATACAGATACCAAAGGTTCTTTGGCAAGTTCTTAAAGTAGAAAAAGTATAAAACAAAATATTACTTGTTAAGAAAAGAAAAAAGAAAAGGTAAGTAATGCTAGAATTTAAAAAAGCAAATAAAGATGATTTCCCTCCATTAATAATAAGTTAATAACAAGAAATAAAGCACCAACAAAACAAAAGCTTCTGCTTGCACATGAAGGCAACCAACCCCTTTTTCTCATTTTAAGAATCACACCACCATTCAATCTCAATCTCTTTCACCAAAACCCACATCAAATTCCCTCAAAATCTCACTTATAATGTGAAAAAAAAACCCTAATTCACTGCAAAAATCATTTCTTTCTTCAACATACGTCAATGGCGACCGTTAAAAAGCTCATAGTAGAAGTAATTGACGCCCGAAATCTTCTTCCGAAAGACGGGCATGGCACGTCGAGTCCGTATGTGCTCGTTGACTTCCACGGTCAACGCCGGAAGACCCGAGTGGTGGCGAGGGATTTAAACCCCGTTTGGAATGAAGTTTTGGAGTTTAACGTTGGGAAACCGTCGGATGTGTTTGGTGATATGCTTGAAGTTGACGTTAATCATGATCGGAACCTCGGTCCGACTACGAGAAATAACTTTCTCGGTAGAGTCCGGTTGGATTCACGGCAGTTTGTGAAGAAAGGGGAGGAGGCTTTGATTTATTATCCTTTGGAGAAGAAGTATTTGCTTAGTTGGATTCAAGGTGAAATTGGTTTGAAAATTTATTTTAGTGACGAGGTGGTTCCGCCCGCGCCAACTCAGCCGACGCTAGAGACAAAGGCGCCGGCTGAGGAGGTGAATGAGGAACCAAAAGAAGCAGTGTCAGAAGCTTCTGGCGCCGGGGAAGAAAAACAAAATAAAGAATCGCCATCGGCGCTAGAAGGGGCTGACACTAAAGCTTCGGATCATAACCTTGAAGATCTTCAAGATGATGGTGGTGATGATCGGTACAATCAAGTTCATCGGTGAAGCAAGAACGACCTATTCATGATCAACTTAGGACGTCGAGATCTATGCCGGATATCAAAATCGGTGGTGATATTCCCGTCGGTCCGCAACCGATCCCTCGGGTGTCTTCTATCAGTAGCTTCACGACCGACACATCAGATCAATTTCCAGTCGAACGATCATCGTTCGATCTAGTGGAGAAGATGCACTACCTATTTGTTCGGGTAGTGAAAGCGCGATCTTTGCCTACACCGGGCAATCCGGTGATCAAGATTGTTGTCTCGGGTTGTCAGGTCACGTCGAAACCAGCCCGGAAAACGATGTACTTTGAGTGGGATCAAACATTCGCATTCCGACGAGACACTCAAGATTCGGGCTCGATCCTTGAGATCTCGGTGTGGGACCCGTTGATCTCTAGCTCGATGTCAGATGTAGCGGGGCATAACTTTTTAGGCGGTATATGTTTCGACACTACAGAGATTCTTTTACGAGACCCACCTGACAGCCCGTTGGCCCCACAATGGTACAGGCTAGAAGGAGGTGGGGCTCATAAAGGGGATCTCATGTTGGCTACATGGGTTGGAACACAAGCTGATGAATCGTTCCCGGAAGCTTGGAAAACCGATACAGCCGGTAACCCAAGCTCCCGGTCCAAAATCTACCAATCACCGAAGTTATGGTATTTGCGGGCAACAATCATCGAGGCTCAAGACATTGCTCTCTCGTCATCGTTCCAAGTCAAAGCCCAACTTGGGTTTCAAGTTCAAAAAACAAAATGTGTTATAACCCATAATGGATCTTCTTTATGGAACGAAGACTTGATGTTTGTAGCAGCCGAACCATTCACTGATCAACCATTGTTGTTGTTTCTAGTTGAACAACGCGGCTCAAAAGATACCACGGTTAAAGGGGTACTAGCATCCTTTAGCCACCATCGAGCGTCGAGTGGATGATAGAGAGGTGGTCTCAAAATGGTTAACATTTGAGGATCCGAATGAGGAAAAAAGAGTTTATAGCGGTCGAGTTCAAGTCAAAATATTTTTCGACGGGGGTTATCATGTGATGGACGAATCGGCTCATGTTTGTAGCGACTACCGACCCACGGCAAAGCAGCTTTGGAAGCCACCAATTGGGACAATCGAGCTAGGGATAATCGGGTGCAAAAATTTGCTACCAATGAAGTCTATTAATGGAAAGGGGTCGACTGATGCTTATGCAGTGGCAAAGTATGGTAACAAATGGGTACGAACACGAGCCATATCGGATAATCTAGATCCGAAATGGAACGAGCAATACACATGGAGAGTTTATGATCCATCTACAGTGTTAACAATCGGCGTTTTTGACAGTTGGGAAGCTTATGGATCCGATGGTCAAAAAGAGCCCACGAGGTCAGATTTCGTATGGGAAAAGTGCGTATACGTATATCGACTTTAGCGATTGGGAAGGTCTACAAAAATTCGTATCCGTTAATGTTATTAAATGTAGCCGGTCTAAAGAAAATGGGCGAGATAGAAGTGGCCGTGCGATTTGTGCGTGTGACACCAACACTTGATTTCTTGAGCGTATACTCGCAACCCTTATTGCCCATAATGCATCATATCAAGCCGATTGGGGTGGTGCAACAAGAAGTACTTAGAACAATAGCGGTTAAAATAACCGCGGCTCATTTTGCACGATCTGAGCCACCACTTCGACGTGAAGTGGTGACTTACATGCTGGATGCAGACTCACATGCATTCAGCATGAGGAAAGTTCGTGCCAACTGGTTAAGAATAGTCAACGTATTATCCGGGGTCATCGAAATGGTCAAATGGTTGGATGACACACGCTCGTGGAAGAACCCAACGGCTACAATCTTAGTTCATGTACTGCTCATGATGCTCGTATGGTTCCCGGACCTAATCATCCCGACACTAGCATTTTACATGTTTGCGGTCGGGGCGTGGAACTACCGGTACCGGTCTCGGGCCCGGCCCCCACACTTCGACCCGAAACTCTCATTGGCTGAAACAATCGAAAGTAACGAGCTCGACGAGGAGTTCGACTCAGTACCATGTAATAGACCTAATGAAATGGTAAGAGCACGATACGACAAGTTACGTATGCTAGGAGCCGAGTGCAAAGTGTGCTAGGCGACATTGCAACACAAGGGGAACGAGTACAGGCGTTGGTGACATGGCGCGACCCACGTGCCACGGGGATCTTTATCGGGATGTGTTTGGTGGTTGCAATCGTATTGTACCTCGTACCATCAAAAATGGTCGCAATGACCCTTGGGTTTTACTATATGCGACACCCGATTTTTAGGGACAGGATGCCGTCACCAGCGTTGAACTTTTTCCGACGACTACCGTCACTAGCAGATCGGATGCTTTAGGTTCGATTGATCAGTTCAACCGCTCAATACTTGTTTGTATAATTTAGTGACATATGTGGGAGTTTGTAAGTTGAGTAATTATAGCGCTTGTACTAAATGCATCTGAGGTTGTACGTCATATTTTCAATAAAGTTAAGTAAGTCCTATATATACAATTATGCAAATATTCTCTGTTTTTACGTGCTTTTTTCCCCTATTTTTTTCTTGTTTTTTGGGTTGTCTTTGCTTCATTAATTAATGGGTAACCTACATATAACGTTGGTGTCTGGACTCTTGGACATTACTTATGACCATAGTATGTCAACTCCAGGACTCTTTTCGATGACTACGGTTCGAACGACTTCGGTTTGAATTATCTTGATCCGCTGTAGTCGTATAGATGTTAAATACACCTTAGAAACAATGTCATCCCGGATATCTTATATTGCCTTTCTAGTACAGAGTATCAAGTCCACTATATATGTGATACGATAAAGAGTGTTTGAAACATAAGCGGTTTTGACATGCGTTTGGAACAACATTTTCCATGATTAGTAAATATTTAAACTATCAATTTATATAATACTAATTATCAATTTTATGTTTTGTACCTCATGTTTATAGATTGTACATCATTTTGTTTTTTCTTTATTTTTTCATTTTCATTTTAAACCCCATAGTTTTCATCTTTTACATTTAATCTTAATTTTCTTTTCGTTTTCAATTTTAGTCTCATATACCTTTTATTTTTTACAATTATTTTGTTTTATAACTTGGTCTAGAATTTCGACTTAACATACATGAATATCGTAAGTGGTTTAATATTTTTACATATATTTTTTTATGTTTCATGACCGCATTGTGCAATACACTTCGTGCAATTATATACATTAACACGTCGCAGCACATATGCATGGTTTAAACCTTTTACATCTATTTTTCATTCGGTTTTAAATCTTTTATTTTACAAGCTTTTTTAGTGTTGGTGATCGCTGCGACGATGTGATAATGATGTTATTTGACACGTTTTACATCCCCATATAAAAAGTGAGAACCTCATATTAATATATTATTAATAATTAGCTATTAGCTATTTATAAGAGTATAATGATAATAATAAAGAAACAAAGAAAAACTGATCAAACCTATCTTTTAATTATGGTAATTGGTAACGATAAAGACTAACTAAACATTATATTTAATAATATCCCCACAGTTAAGTGATAGGAAATCGAACGCTCAGAACAGGATGGAAAACATCAAATACATTGGAATAAAAAGAAATCTATCTATTATTATAATAAAAGAAAGTTTTGATATGTTATTTGTCACATTCTAAACCATCTAATTTTAATTTTTCCGTTTCTCTCTCATATTATACAATTACCTTAAATACTTATAATATTATTTAAACTTTTAAGAATAAAATTTGTTTTTTAATAAATGAAGAAAGAGATAATGATTTTTTATAAATGCTTTTTTATAAATGATTTTTTAATAAAACTAAAATTAGGAGTTATAATAAGACAATTTTTAATAATGATATTTTTTAAAACGGTTTGTTTTACAATAACCGACGGTGCCGAGTGGAAAGGCCGTCACTCAATGGATAAAAGTTACTTTAGGGATGACATGAATGTTTATTAAAAATACAATTAAGGTTTAAAAACAAAAGTTTAAAATAATAAAATCATTGTTTTATTGCTTACATTATTACTCATGCAATTTCAATCGTATCGTTTTATAATTATTACATTTTCATTACTAATTACTTAATATTTTATTTATTCAACTCGTGTAATACACAGGGTTCTACCCTGGTACGATATAGAAAAGATAATAAAAAACCTGTAACACTTAAACGGTAAGAAAATTTATTGTGGCAAATGACGATGACAAGTGTAATGCCATAACAATGGTTGCAAGATGCATGGACTATAGTGATAGGACCTATAATCACGACAATAGATTGAATAAAACCTAATATGGATATGTGTGCAATATGTCATCTGCAAACATGCAGTTGGGGTCTAAAAAAACCTAACTAACCTAGGTAACTATGGTAAATCAAGTATTTTATCCACGAAAAACATACGATTATCATTACACAATTTGTTTGATTATTTAACTATGTTATTTAACTAATACTAATAATTGACTATAAATGGATGTTGACGAGATTAACTAAACTAAACAACCAATTAAACGAACAAAACTAAAAGATGATCACACTCAGGTTCCAGGTATGAGAAGGAATTGTGCCACCTAAACTTTACCTAATTAGAAATCACATAGACATGATTAGTTTGTTATTCCTATTAAAACACGATTACCAATTAAATAATGGGTTATGTAAACTAAATAGTAAGACTAACGAAAACCAAAACCTTGAGTACATCATTACTAAACATCAGTTATGAGAATACCTTAATTAATCATCAATGATTAATAATACACATACTGGTAATTCAATGATTAATCATTAGACTAACAAACAACACTGTTTTAATCAATGAAATAACACACACATAAACAATAAGAGATTATTAAACAATTAAATTTTAGGTTTATTATAAAATAAAGCTTAGATAAACACGATTCTATTACTAACCCTAGTAATTGGATCTTCCAAAAGGCTGCACCTTTCTTTTTGCGCAGAACTATCGTCAAACCTCCTGGCTAGAGGTGGGCAAACCAGGTTTTGGGCCGGACCCGGAACCGGGTTCAAACCGGGTTCGGTCCGGCCGGGTTTTTTTGGAACCGGGTTGGGGTGTACCCGGGTTCGGTCCGACCGGGTTTTTTTGGAACCGGGTTGGGGTGTACCCGGGTTCGGGGTTCGGGTCGGGTTGGGCATACTAAAAACCCTACTCGGCCTACCCGGTTTGGGTCGGGTCCGGACCGGGTCGGGTCCAGAACCGGGTACAACCGGGTTTTGTTTTTTTTTTGTTTTTTTTACTATTATAATTGCTATTAATATTAATATTTTTAGTATTATTATTATTATTATTATTATTATCATTAATTCATTATTATTATTATTATTATTATTATTAATTCATTATTTTATTATTATTATTATCATTAATTCATTATTATTATTATTATTATTAATTCATTATTATTGTTATTATTATTATTATTATTATTATCATTAATTCATTATTATTATTATTATTATAAATTTATAACAACATTAAAAAGACATTTATAACTCATTAATTTATTATTTATTTATTAAAATAACTTAAAAAATACATTAACGAATCAATAACTAATCGACTATTTTCTTCGAGAGGCTTCATCAAATGCTAATTCTTCGTCGGATATACCAGAAGATACTCCTTCTTCTACCTCTTCATCGTGTACTTTACATTCGATTGCAATTTCGTCTTCAAGATTTGTTTTGTCTTGTATACGATCCATCGCGTCTAAGTGGTCTTTTAAACAAATGCACATCTCCACCGCTTCCGGAGTTAATCTTGTTCTTCGTAATAATAATACCCTGCCACTAAGAGAAAACGTAGACTCCGAAGCTACCGTAGAAGCTTGGACGCTTAGTAAATCACGGGCCATAGCGGAAAGAATTGGAAATTGGGATTCTTTTTCTTTCCACCAAGCCAAAATATCAAATGCATGATAATCTTGGGTACTCATAGTTGAAATAAAATTCGTCGTACTATATATACCAAGTTCGCTTGTTGGGGCGTTACCCCTTTGACGTTTAGCCGTCACATCCCGAACAACATTCAACATAGTCATAACGGGGTCTTTAAACGAGGTACTAGCACTTGAGGTTGATTCTCTTTGCGTAGTTATATTTACGTTAGGTCCATATTTATTTAAATAAAAATTATAAATAATTTTCAAACTTGTATTAAAAACTTCTTTTGCCTCGGTTGAAAATTGGGGTTTTCGTCATGTATATCCAAATTGTCACTTATCTCGTCTATTAAACATTCTACCCCCGCAACATTTAAAAAAGGATTTAAAGCAGCGGCACAAGTAAAAACGGGTGGTAACTCAAGAAAATATTTTTTAAACTTGTCTTTCATTGGTTCTATCATTTCTCTACATACTATTTTTATTTTGAAAATTTTTAAAATTCAAAGCCATGAAATATAATTCTTGAAGCACAGAATAACTAGTGGGATAATAAACTCCCGATAATTTTGTAGTTGAGTTTTTAAACACCTCAAGAAATTCGGATAAATGTTCAATATTTTTCCAACCCAAATCCGGAAACAGGTCGGCTTCGCAATTATCCGAAAGACTATTATAAAAAGCTTTTAAAGTGTCTTTTTGTTTTAAAGCACAATCAAACATATGACAAGTCGAATTCCACCTAGTAGGTACATCCCAATTAGGCCCTAAAATTCTAGATTCTGTATCTTTACAAAGTTGTTTATAATCTTGATAACTTTTTCTACTTTTTTTAAAAACGTCGTGTAACATAAATCGAAAAGCTTTTATAAAGCTATCAACAAATGGTACGGATAGACCATCTTGTACTACTAAATTAATAATATGTCCAACACAACGAGTATGAAAAAAATCACCGTTTGCAATTGGAAGATATTTTAATTTTAATTTTTCAACCGCGGTTGTGTTGTTGGAAGCGTTATCAAATGCCATTGAAAATATTTTATTTTGTAAATTAAAAGTAGTTATTACATTATCCAAAAAGTAAAATAAATACTCTCCGGTGTGTGGATACAGAAATAGATCAAATGCAATCGTACGTTTCATCATTTGCCATGAACTGGGATCTACCCAATGAGCGGTGACGCAAAGGTACGATTCGGGCAAACCGTGTGGCGCCGACCAAACGTCACTAGTTAAGTTTACACCGGTATTTAAATTTTCAAATAATACAATTAAATCATTTTTTGCTTGCTTCCACAATTTTAAACAATAACGTCTAAGTGTAGTACGACTTACGTGAGTGTAACGAGGTTGAAACGTCTCTCGAATTAAGTTGGTTAACCGAGGGTTGTCGAAGTGATTGAAAGGCAAAGCTTCTTGAATCACGAACTTTGTCATTCGATCTCGAACCTCATTAACGTTGTAATTAAAGATTCCACCGTCTCCACTTAATTGTGTTTGTTGCGAATCCGGATTACTTTTCAACGACTTACAAAACTTCCTGGTAATGTGTTTGTTTAAAGTCGTGTTAGAATCTTTAGCAAGTAAAGCTCCACAAAACTTGCAACGAGCCTTTACAGATCCGTCACTCAACTCAACCATATCCCAATTGCACCAAATATCCATGTTACGATTGTGTGGAAGAACATGAACGACGGTTGGAGAATTCGATGAACCTTGACCAACGGAAGATTGAGAATGAGCCATATTGAGATTTGAGAATAAACGAGAGTAAACGAGAGTATTGTTTGCGTTTTTTGCCTATGTTTTTTTGTGTTTAGCTTGGGTACCTTACCATATCAAGCTACACCTATTTATACTTGTTTTAGAGGCAAAAACAACCAAAAGGTCACAATTCGTCCCCAACGGCTATATAGCCGTTAAAAAACGGCTAGAAAAAAAAAACCGTCGAAACCGGGTCCAACCCGGGTTCAACTGGTTCGGGTCCGGTTCGGGTCGGGTCCGGTTCCTATCATTTCTAAACACCCAAAACCGGTTTGGAACCGGCGGTTTTCACCGGGTACGAACCGGGTACACCCGGTATCGGGTTGTACCCGGACCCGGTTCCGGGTCGGGTACACCGGGTCGGGTACACCAGGTCGGGTCCGTACCCGGTTTTTATGGTCATGTCTGGCTCCTGCCTCAATTGTCGATGGCCCCACAAAATCATGAACTCCTTTTGTGCCTTTCTTTTTCGTGTTCTCGATCGGGCCACCTAACTTCACTAGCCCATTGGGCCACCTAACTTCATTAGCCTAAAGGGTGGCTATGCCTAGATTAAACTTTCAGCCCACATTAATCCCAATTTTCTTCACGTGAGCCCACCTAACATATTTGTTGATTTAATTCATTCTAAATTATTCTTGCCTTCTTGATTAATTAACCTATGACCTAACTTTGTTTATTTGATCTACATAGCCTCAATATTGGGCACTTTGAACCATCATTTACATTTAAAACATCACTCATTGTCATCTAATCATTTCATGTTTGGTTTAATTATCTTGTTTTAGCTTTTTCTCCATGTAGACCTGGATTGATAAGAACATGACATTAAAGGAGTATATATAGTAACTATATCACTAAAATTAATAGATAGTTATATATAATAATGTGTGTATAAAACACATTGATTAGATGGGAGGGAGAAGAAGAGATAGAAAGTTGTCATACAAAGGGGACAAAGAGGGAAAAGGGTCAACAACCAACCAACCAATATCCGTTGATGCAAGAGGCAACGAGAGAAATGAGGGAGGCGCTGGCGTTGATAGTTGATACCATAAAGAATAATGAAGATTGTATGAGATATGTATTATTAATCAACTATTTATAGGAGTACAATGAGCAAATTACCCTTTCGTGCTAAAAATAAGAACTCTTATATCATGTTATAACTAATCAAACCAATACTAGAGAATTCAATACAAGTTTGTAACATAACATATAATCTTTGCAACTCTTACACATATAAAAATCATATACCTTTATGAGGTCCAAGAAATACATGAAGATCAAAAGCTTATCATCCTAAACGATCAAAGGAAGAACAATGGTCTTACATTCTTTTATATAAGTGAAACCTCAAGTATATGAGAAACTACAAGTAGTCTTAAAATCGAATTCATATTCTGCACAACAAGTGGTAGTTGAATACTACAGAAAAATTTTCTACTAGACGATAGCTAAAAGGTTTTATATTAAAAAATGCATACGTATAGCTAGGATAAGTATAGTATCGTTCAGTATTGATGTACTTGTTACATCTTTTCATGAAAAATTAAGAGAATTGAAGAAAAAAAATGCTATATGCATACAACAAATATGGTTTCATATGATTATTCTAATGTGAAGTGTTTCAAATGGAACTCTCTTATTGAATCTAGGTTTGCTCTCATTCACGCTTCTAACCTTACCAATAGTTTGCTATCTGTGAGATTTTAAGTTGTATGATTTTTTGTTGAATCCATGTTTGAATTTTGAGCCAACTATGTACTTTATTATTCTCCACACAATTATTCCATATGATGCTCTCCATTTGTATAACATATATAACAATTGTTTCAGATGTCTTGAACTCATTCAAAGTATTTATAGTTTAATCTAGCTTTAACTTATTTTACAATAAAGCACGAGTGATGCATCTATGGGAATAAGAAACACTTCTCACAATCCATCCGAGCAGGTTTTTCAAAACGAAAAAGAAGAAGTTTGCTTTAGGTTGCATTTATCACACCAAGGATTTCAGATCAAATGCGAGATCGAAAATCACAGAAATGCCATGGGTTGCATACTTGCATTGTGCGATGAAAGTGCAGGATGAACTCCTTAGAAAAAAAAATCAAAGTTTATTTATTTTAGAACTCCAAAATTAGTACATTTTCACGGTAATCAAAAGGTTCCCAAGCTTAGAGAAGATGGATTGATGGAAGTTATTGTGTGGGAATTCAACTCAGGTAACAAGCTGAATGATGGTCATCTTCCTATGAGTCTGGAATTAAGATGTTATGAAAGAAACATGTCTGGTCTTATTGTATAGTATATGGAATCGAATATCAACCTATATGAGGTTTTTACAATAAAAATAAAACTTTGATCATGTTATGTGATTAATATCCATTTATTACCTTTGTTGTTGGAGTATCACGGATGACACACAAACATAATAATTTCTTATTGCATCTTTTATCATACAAATGATTATGTTTGTGCTTTGGTTTATTTTTGTGATACGATTTTAAGCTTCGACTTCAATAATTTCACTAAATAGAACAATCCCATAAAGTCCAACATGTAATGACATATGCCCTATTTAGTAAAATTGTTCAGAACATGAAAATATACTTTGATATGATCGTTAGACAAAAAATTGTTTTTGAGTCTACGAGCATCACATGCTTAATTTTTTTTCTTTCTGTCCCTATAGATAGGCTAGACCAACATATGCCGCATGTGGAGTATCGTACTATTCTAAAGTATCACTTTATGATTCTCTTATTTTTGGCTGATGAGATATTCCTTGTTTGTCGAAAAGTGTTTGGACTCCTTTGGGGAGTATGCAGTACATTGCGTTCAAGCACCAACACAATTTGGTTATCAACGTTCCTTTTGACATATCCAGGCATGCCAAGATATCCTTCAAGGGTTCAAGCACATGTGAATTTCTTAAGTGATCCGTTAGAAGGAAGGTCAAGGCTCAGACCATATGGCATTTTCGTTTTTGGATGGATTTGAAGGAAACACGTGTGTGTGGATCTAACAAGAGTTTTCCCTCTTGTGGGCTTGGGGAAGTAGTGTTTTACAATGGGTAAGACTACGTCATGCAAAATGAACAAACCCGAGAAAGCATGTCTTGACAACCAACACGTGTTTATACCCTTTGCATTTGGTACTTTTGGTTTTCTTGTGCCTGAGGCTGTGGAGATACTTAATTGAATTCAACACATCATGCATAGCAATGTTACGACACCACGATCAATGAATGTAGTTCCGTCCTCTCACCCTACCTACAACCTAGTAATAATCAAAACATACCGCATGACTATCCATGTAATTAATATTTTAAGTAATATAAGTAACAAGTTTTCTTTCTTTGAAACCGTTTAATGTTTTAAAAAGAGCCCCGGTAGAGTCAAATGACTCTATATCCATTACAACCTTAATGATATTCTCGGCTTCATCGGCAAAAGCTACCCGAGCCCCAACCCGAAGCTGCCACCCGACGGTGCCCGATGACCTCGAACCCTAACCCGAGCTCACTCTGTCCATCGTTACTCTGTTACAAATTATTAAAAAACTAAATATGAAAATTGAAAAAAATAAAATAATAATATTAAAAGTGGTGTGTCATCTAGCAAGACCCTTTTTCTTTATAATTTTCAAACAAACTTGTAGAAGTTGAAATTCGTATCACAATTAAAAAAGTATTGAAAACAGAGTATAAACCGATAAGAAAAGCCTGTCTTCACGATCTGTCACCAATATTCTCTCTCTCTCTCTTCACCCTGTTCATCATCCTTCTAAACCCAAACCTAAACCCAAATAATCAATTTGAGTTTCCCAAAATCAAAGATACACGAAACCCATCATCTTCACAACAAGATCTACCCTCAATCCACCATGAACGATCTTTTATCTGTAAGTTTCTGCATCAAAATTCAATCTTTTTTCTCTTCTTTTGTTTGTAACTGGTGATTCGAGTTATTGATCACAAAAGCTGCATTGATAAAGATGTAGAGGTTCAGAATGTTTTTGTGAAGTTTTAATTTGATGCTTTGGATCTTGTATTTGATTTGATCTTTGTTGGTGTCGAATGTTGGCTTTAAAGCTTGTAATCAGCTGAATTGGTGGAATTTATGAGTGGGTTGAGTAGCATTAACTTTGTTAATTATAATTGATTGGTTTGATTGAAGTTTGAAGTGATTGTAACCTCTGAATTTAACCCCATCGAAAAGAACAAAAGAAGAGGAAAGAAATAATTTTTAAGCTAAGGAATTGGTTTTTAGTGATAAATATAGTAATTAAAGTGGATTTTTGAGATTAATTTCTCTGTTTTCTGTTGCCTGTGATTCTTTAACTTCAGATACCAAACTTGTATTAGCTAATTTATAATCGGTATCTATAACTTCAGTCTTGAATTCATGCCCCTTTGCTATTTTCTGGTGTTTCTTGTGTTTTTTACTGTGGTTATTGCTTCTTTAGTAGAAATCGAAGGTAACTGCATTGAACTTGGATTTTAAAGTAGTTCATACAATTCTCAAAAGTTGAATGTGTCCATATAAATTATGGTTATGAGGGAGTTTGTGTTGATTTGCAGTTAGGAATCACTATGTGTTAAGAGTTTCATAGTAGGTTGAATGGGAAACATGAATGTGAAAGGGTAAGATTATTGAGAAGAAGAATGTTGTGATTTGAGAAGAAACATTGTTGTAGGAGAGAAGTAAAGGGAAACAAATAGGAAGAGATGGGAGAAGGAGAAGCAAATGGATTTTCTAAGGCCAGTTCCCTTTGATAGTTTGAAGGAATCACACATATTTTTGGGTTTCATTCCCATTTCGCAAACTCCTATCATAGATGATACACATTCCCTTGAGGGTTTGAAGGTTTCCCACATTATTTGGGTTTCATACTGCTTTTAGAACCCATGCCCATCAACTAAACAATCCTATCACAAATGATATTCATTCATTCTTTTTCATGCTCATCAACATGTTCCCAAGTAAAGTAATATGTATCCATAAGTTGGAAAAAAGGAATATGAGGTTTTGTTGCTTGTATGAGCTTAATGTTTGAAGCTATTAGTTGACCAACAGAATGGGAAACGTTAGTTTAAATTCAAAAATTTGAGTCACCGTTCAACAGCTGCGTGACTTGACTTTTTGTCCCTTAGATGGCGTCGATGTTTTGAAATGTTACGGTTGTTATAAGACATTTATGTGAATGATGGTAGTCCATATCATGAACTGCAATCTGAATTTGGATTCCATTGTTTCAGATATATCAATTATTTAACATATACATGGATGTTTTGTGCAAAATTTAGTTATCATTTGTTGAAAGGTATTTATTGTAAGATGTTTTGTAGGAATCGTTTGAGAATCCTCGGGGTCAAGATAATGGCTATGGAGATCTTGAAATGGGAACACAACGTAATGCTGATTCCGGAGAGTTAGGGTTGGATGATTTTTTCAAGAAGGTGACAAATCTACTTTTTTGTTTTATATTTTATATAATTATAAATATCCAATTTCATTAGCTTAACTTATGGTACTTATTGATTTCTTTTCTTTTGCTAGGTTCAAGCAATTGAGAAACAATATGAGAAGCTAAATAAACTACTAAAGAAATTACAGGTTTCCCTCCTTCCCTCTGCGTGTATGTGTTAGGATAATTATTAGCGAAGTAATTATGTTAACAAGGTTCTATACAGGATGCTCATGAGGAATCAAGGGCTGTGACCAAAGCTGCTGCTATGAAAGGTAATATTCATGTGATTAATATTTGTAACATACTAACATTTACATTGGTTTTAACAAGGTCAACTGTGTCACATAGAGGAAAAGTTGTTAAAATTTTTAATGCCTTAAATTATGACAGCATGCCCTTTTTGTAGGACAGTCCAATTTTAGTAGGTTTGGCCAAATCTTGGGAATTAAAAAGTAGAAACTAGCAGCATATAATTGAAAATAACTGCATTGAAAAATGCTGAATTGATATATTCAAAGGTTCACGTGTTTTTTACAATAAAAACAGAATGAATTAAATTTGCTAAATTTGTGGGAAAACCATCAACGCCAAAATTCATGCTCCACATGATGGAATCCGGGTCCGGATGTCAAGGTAAACCGCCTATGACTTTTGTCACAAAGTCTGGCCTGTTTGGATGATTTTGTTCATAGCTTTATAGGTCCTATAGTCCCATTAACTACAAAGAGGTCAATAGTTATGCCTGTTTGAAGTTGTGCCTTTTTCTAGCCCACTTGCCTTTGTCTGGTTGCTCCAAATACATATATGCTAACTCTTAGATAAACTCTATCAGTTTTTATGCATCTGCTCTTAAGATTGTTAAGTAACACTGTCTCAATTTATGAAATAATATTCTCTATCTGCCTAGAGAAAGAGGAGTTGACTATATAAGCTAAATGGAACCTTGAAGATTAATTACTGAAAATTTAATGCTTGGTTATGTACAAACTAATTTAAGGGTGATTTACATAATTTTACAGAAGAAAAGGTAGATCTAGAAACATCACATTTATCTTAATGTTGAATTTCAAAGTGTTTCTTGTACTTAGTGAGGTTGGACATATCACAACATACGCAGACCCGATTTATATAAATAAAATATCAATCGTTTCGGTTATTAATATAGAATTGATGGTTAAATGTTTGTTAATCTGCAGCAATCAAGCAACGTATGGAGAAAGACGTGGACGAAGTTGGGAAGATTGCACGATTTATTAAATCAAAAATTGAAGAACTTGACAAGGAGGTTAGATCATAGAACTTATATTAACAATAAATTTCTGTATCTTGTGCAGTTATTTAATCAAGAATTCCTACATTGTATTTTGGAACAGAATTTGGCCAACAGACAGAAGCCCGGGTGTGGAAAAGGAACTGGAGTAGACCGATCAAGAACTGCAACTACACTGTAACTTACCATATTTGCCAGTGAAAAAAATTACTACTTTATCATGGTTAAAGATGATTACTTAATCAAAATTAATGGTGTTCTTCGTTTGCAGTTCCTTGAAGAAAAAGTTTAAAGACAAGATGTCTGAATTTCAGGTAATGCAGATGCATCTATGCTTCTAGATTTTATGTTATTCTTATTCTATATGCATTTTCAACCTTTTACTTGCAAATGAATGCATTTAGACTCTTAGAGAAAGCATCCATCAAGAGCATCGTGAGGTGGTGGAGAGGCGTGTCTATACAGGTTTTTACAATTTATTTTGTTATATGAACTGATATTTATATTAATTTAATTATTATAACTATTATTATTGTTATTAATTTTAATTATTAATTTAACTATTTTCAGTGACGGGAACTAGGGCTGATGAAGAGGTGTGGTATTTTCTATATACTTAAGCCATCTTGATTTATAGCATAAACACACATATTAATTGGTTCTTATTTCTGCAGACTATCGATCGACTCATAGAGACAGGTGATAGTGAACAGATTTTTCAGAAAGCAATTCGGGAACAGGGGCGAGGACAGGTTAGCACCTTGTTGGTCTTCCTCCATTATAATTGTTTTAGTTAATAGAATACAGTTATGACACGTTCATTTTCATTAAAATTCATCTTTAGATAATTGTGTATCCTCATGAATAATTTGTATATTCCGGTGTTGGTGTTGCATCGCACAGGTACTTGACACCCTGGCAGAGATTCAAGAACGCCATGATGCAGTAAGAGAAGTAGAAAGGAAGCTTCTTGATTTGCAACAGGTGCAGATATGAATATATCTATGAATATAATATTCAATAGCCATGAAGCAATTGATTAATACTTAGATCATTGGAGTTTAGCCAATTTCCCTCGATAGCTCATCTTGGTATTGTGATGATTTGTTCCATGATTTTTCAATCACATCACATCTTAAGAAACTAGAACCTATATCGCCTATCGGTGTCGTTCTTTGACTTTGATGTTGACCCCTTGTCTATCTTTTCACTTTTTGAAGAAACTAGAACCTTATTGTGTGCCCATAAGTTGGTTTGATGAGCACAGAATGCGTAAAAGCCAACTTTAAAAGAAATCTTGCCACCATGAGTCATGACTGATCTTTTCATAGGTGCCACTAGATGTGAAGTTATTTATAATGGTATTTTTGGCATTCGACTTGATTTCAACCATCTTGGATGATATGCTAGTTCTTCAAATGTTACAATTATTTTGAGATGGATGAAATTTTGATTCTTTTTCTTAAATTGTTGGAATGATGTAATAGAAATTATATTTGATTAGCTTGCTAGTTGGTTGTGTGAGATTTTTTCATCATCCTACTTTTCATGTAGATATTTATGGATATGGCTGTATTGGTGGATGCTCAAGGGGAAATGCTAGACAACATAGAGACACAGGTAATTGAAAACCATTGTTACAACTCGTTAATCAGTGTTACTTAAAGACGCAGATCATCATAAAGAAGAAAAAGCCCTGTTATTGCAGATGTATCTTAAGAGCTTACCATTGACTTTTGGTGGTCAAACCCATTACTTTTAATATGAAGAACTTATATTAGTTATCCAACAAATTTATCATTTTTGTTGCATATACTTTTTACCATCTATGGGCTACTCATCAAAATTGTTAAGCAGTTTGACCTCAAAAGTCAGACTGTGACTTATTGTTCTTGAATTGAAATTTTACAATTTTGGTGGTCATGGCATGTAAATAGGTGTCGAGTGCAGTAGACCATGTGCAGGATGGGAACAAAGCCTTGCACAAGGCGAAAAGTCTACAAAAGAACTCAAGGAAGTGGATGTGCATCGCAATCTTGATATTACTCATAATTATTGCAGTCGTTGTGGTCGGTGTGCTTAAGCCATGGAAGAGCGGAAATGGTGCTTAGGAAATCCATGTATTGTGGTTGCATCGTGTATTGAGTGTGAGGTCTTGTTCAGGAGCACACATTCTATGCCTTATTCTTGTGTAAATTAAGTTCCTTTTTTGTTGTTGTTGTTGACCTTCAACATGTCTCTATATGCCATTGACTCTGCTTGCTCTTACATTCTCTCCATGTTTGACTTTTATTTATTTATTGTGTTTTATGACACATTATTATAGTGTGACAAGAACTGAAAATATGGTTATATTCAAAATGTGATTGTGCAACGGATCAAGAAGTTTAAAATATTTAATCTGTAAAATTTTGAGAGATATAGTATTATTATTGTTTTAAATTTTGATAATATCAACCCGAAAGGTAGACTACCAAAGTTAGATTAAGTAGAAGTGTTGATGTTACAAACACATTAAATTAAAAAGTTAAACCTGGTGCATTTGTCTCTTGTTTGCGGGGGTGTTGGACAATTGGGTTACTTTAAGGGGTTTACATTTTTACTTTGTATTTTAATAAGAGGTTTTCATAACTCGAAAGCATGACTTGTTGATCACATGACAATAACTTTACTATTACTCTAAGATCCTCCTTTAAACACGCATTAAAATATGAATACAAACTCAAAAAAGCAAACCATTATTAACTCTATTACATAACGCAGCACAATATATATATATATATATATATATATATATATATATTTTACTAAACCTTTCGTCATTTGCGATTCACATAGTGATATTTTCGTATATTAAAACCAGTAAAACAACATGGTACATGAAAAATCCTTTACGGAGAGAAAACTTATTATATCTTTATATTACAACTAATGTTCAACAATTCCATTGTCGTCCAGCGGTTAGGATATCTGGCTTTCACCCAGGAGACCCGGGTTCGATTCCCGGCAATGGAATCTTTTTTTATCTTGTTTGGTCAATCCAATCAGATCTACATCTTTCTAAAATTTAACTTTAGGGTTTAAACGAATCGGGTTGTATGGTATATGTTGAATGATTGACTTTCATTTGCAGTAGAACATTTAGTTTTTACCGAATCATGTTGTATGGCGTATGTTGAATGATTAAATTTCATTTGTTATTAATTTTCATTATGTCTGTTTAATCTGATTTGATAGAATTGCATTTGTTCTAATTAGTTTGATTTTAAAGTAACATGGGTCGGGTAATTGAAAATTAAAAGCAGAAATGAAATGAGGAACACAATAGAACCAATAGTGTTTATATCTATACCAGTTATTCAAAATACCAGTTATTCAAAATTCATCGGACATTAAACGTCAAGGACATAACATGATCAAAGCCTTTTTTATAAAGAAAAAGACTTCATATGGGTCGAAATTCGACGCCATATACAAGAAGACCAGACAAGGTTCCTTCATAACATCTCATTTTCAAACTCATAGGAATCTGATCATCATCGGGCTTCATGTTACCCGAGTTGAATTCCCACACAATAACTTCCATCAATCCATATTCTCTAAGCGTAGGAACCCTTCCATTACCATGTACATTACTAATCTTGAAGGTCTTAAATAAAGAAACTTAAACTCTTTATTTTTCCTAAGGAGCACATCTTGCACCTTTACTGGACACCGCAACCCATGACATTTTGGTGATAGCTTGAATACGAGATAACATGCATAATCTGTATCTGCCGACAACTTTTGGGCTTCGATCTTGCATTTGATCCGAAGTATTTGGCTTGATAAAAGCTCAACCGCTTCTTGAAATCTACATTTAAGGTAATTTGTATGCAACTGAGTACAAACCTAAAGATGAAGTAAACATCTTTCCAAGAAACATGAAAGTGTTGTATAAAACCATCATAAAGTACATATAATTAGCTCAAAGTTCAAACCTGGATTCAGCAAGAGATTTCCAATTGAAGCGATTCACATCAGAAGTATCGTGTAAAACCATCTTTGCTGGAAGCATGTGGCATTTCTTGTCGTCCGTTTTGCTTATTGAGATAACTGTCCAACAAAAAATCAAGTTAACAAGTACATCATTACCAAACAATAACGAACTGACTCTAAATAAAAAACCTTTTCGCCATTTTCTAGTTGGGTTATTTCGTCGCAATGAATTGAATACGCGTTCAGTATAAAGTAAAGAATAAGGAAGAGGAAAGAAATAGTACTTTCGAAGTTGCATCATTGACGGCTCGAAAATAGATGCCTTCGACATAGATTGCACCACCTCCACAATAGTATCGTGACAAGCTCTCAAGTAGTACGTCGAACTCAACATCTTTCTTGTGAGGGATGAACCGACACAATTCTATCATCATCCACTCGTCGTCTCCACGTGTTGCAAAATACGCATGCTGGGTTTCACTCCCCATTTGGTACTTGAGGTTCACATACATTAGATTACTTGAACTTTTTCTTGTCTCACAAAATTTGAAGACAAGGTGAGCCCCATAATGCACATTCGGAGATAAGAACTGAGTTTTTATCTTGACGTGAATATTTAGATCTGAGATATTCATAATCTTCACCACTCTTTTAAATCTGCATATGTAAGATTTAGTTAAAGTTATTGACAGCAACTATTCCTGTGCCACACAAACACTTCCATTTTGTAATTTAACATTCCTTTTATTCCAAAAAAATTACTTATTTGGATAAAAGTTTGGATACAATTAAAAATTACATATTCTTTAACTCATACATAATAATTGTTGGACAATGTAATCAAGAAATTAAGAGTATTTAGAAAGTCAAAGTCAAATATTTAAAATGTAAAAGTCCAAGTCTGTCAAAGTCATCTATTGTTTTTTTTAAACGGTTAGTTAATGGTTAGAAGTTAGTAGCACCAAGTTAGTAATAATTCGTCAATACCAAAGTTTGAACCATGAACCTCCAAGAAAGGAACACCTCCCCCTTAAACCACTAGGCCAAGAGATTATGGCATTAATCATCTATTGTTGAAAGCCTTTAATCAAGATCAATCCTTAATCAAGTCAATTAGAAAGTCAAAAAAAGAAAGTCAAAACTATTAGGATAGTTATAGTTATGGTTAGTTAAAGTTAATTATGGTTAGTTGGTTATTTAAGTACCCTTGTTGGTTGGTAGTTTAACCGCCGAGACCTTGGGTATAAATACCCACATATGTACTGTATTGTGCAAACTCTTATTTTCTTCCACGGTGTTCATCGAGGGTCTTTGCACTATTGTGCAGAACCCAAAATCAATCATGTTAGTCCAAATATGAAATTGTTTTATTAATCGATCCGGGTGCAACATATATTTTTGTTCGTATAACTCTTCTACCTGTTATTGTAGAGATAAATATTCTATATACTAAAAGTGTCATATACGGTTACTAAACAATACAACCAATTAGATAATGTATGATGTATGGATAATTAAGATTTAATCTCCTAGCATATTTTTTGCTGTAGACTCTATAAGTAGATTAACAAGTCTCATGTATCATCTTTGGGATGTTTACAAGTTCGTGATTTAGAAAATTATGTTTGAGAAATGAACCAAAACACAATTCACATATATGCCCATATTATCTGTTTGCCTATAATGTTCAAAATTACAATTTCACTTGTCATGTATGCATCTTTTGCAAATATTCATTACTATATATGTGTTCATGAAACAGGTCATTATTATCAAGCGCAAGCAGTAACACTAATATTCATTACTATATATGTATGCATCTCCTTAGTAACACACACTTGTTATAATAGAAAAAAAGAATGGTACGTGTACCTCGAGTTTTGAATAGATATGCGCTTATTAAATAATAAGTTGTTTCCATATGAAAACATTGTCGCCGACACCATCTCATTTCTTTCTCCATTGCTGCTTATTGATAAACACTATTACACGAGACAAATGAAATACAATTTTTAATCATCCAACACTTCAGTTGTTGGAATGCTTCACTAAAGTATTCATTTAATTAAATTAAAAGAGGTGAAAATGATGTAGTAAACAGGGACACGAGAATGAGTTGATTACCACTTTGTCATTTTGAAGGAGGATCCCTTTGGAGAACACTTCGTATAGATCTTTGTTGCTTACGGTAGAGTACTTTTCTAGGGTTTTTGACATTTGGACTATTTGTTTATAGTCTCTAGGTAGTTTGGCCTCCCATATTTCAACGTCCTCCTATAAGGAAGTATTGTTGTTGATGAAACTTATTGAAATCGATGATCCATTCATTGAGATCTTCAGAATATATATAGAGTACAAGGTACCTAACTAACTCCTTTAAACTAGAAAACTAACTTAGCTAAACTAACTCATAGAGATATACATATAAACTAACTAATATAGATATACATCATATGTACAATATAATCGGATACATACATATCCGTTAATACGCCCCTCAGTCGTAGCCGGAGTCGGACGAAGGCAAAGGCTGGATCTAAACTTTTCAAATAACTGTTGCGATAATCCTTTGGTGAAGATGTCGGCATATTGAAAGTCAGCAGGGACATGAAGAACCCGAATTGAGCCCAAACGTACCTTTTCCCGACAAAGTGGATGTCAATCTCGATATGCTTCGTACGCTGATGTTGAACCAGGTTCTGAGATAGATAGACTGCAGAAACATTGTCACAGTAGATAACAGTGGCATGAGGTATCAGGATGTGGAGTTCAAGTAACAGATTTCGTAACCACGTTGTTTCAGCGACAGTATTTGCGACGCCCTGATATTCTTTCTCGGTACTTGACCGAGACACTGTTGGTTGGCGCTTAGACGACCACGAGACAAGATTATCACCCAAAAACACACAATATCTAGACGTGGATCGCCGTGAGTCGGGGCACCCTCCCCAGTCAGCGTCGGAATAGGCCATTAAAGTTAGTGACTTGGAAGGGGAAATAGTAAGACCATAATCCAGGGTGCCTTTGATGTAGCGTAGTAGCTGGTTCATGAATGTGAAATGTGAATCCCGAGGAGCGTGCATGAAAAGGCAGATCTGCTGGACTGCGTAAGAAATGTCCGGTCTGGTAAATATGAGATACTGAAGGGCGCCGGCAAGACTCCTGTAAAGGGAACCATCGTGTAACAATTCTCCAGATGTGGCGCTTAACTTGGAGTTGGTGTCAATAGGTGTAGCACATGGTTTGCAATGTTGCATGTTAGCGCGCGTGAGGATGTCTTTGGTATACGTTCCTGAGTGAGGAAGAGGCCATCATGAGATTGCGTGACCTTGATGCCTAAAAAATGATGTAGGCGTCCAAGATCCGTCATGGCAAATTCCCTGGAAAGATGAGTGATAATAGACTGCAATAAAACAGGGTTAGATGTTGTTAAAATAATATCATCCATGTATAATAGCAAGTAGGCCATATCGGATCCGTTGCGATAAACGAACAGTGACGTGTCACTGACGGTGGATTTGAACCCACACCGCTGAAGGTAAGTAGCAAATCGATAATACCAGGAACGGGGAGCTTGTTTTAACCCTTAGAGTGACTTTTTAAGGCGGCAAACGTACGTGGGTTTTGTTTTGTCAACGAAACCGGGGGGTTGAAACATATATACGGTTTCCTGGAGATCCCCATGTAAAAAGGCGTTAGAGGAGGAGGATGCGACGGGAGTGGGTTGAGTGGGGGCGGTGTTCGGTTGTGGGAGGAGCAGGGGTGGCGGAATGTGGTGGTGAGGTAGGGGTGGGGTGGTTGTAAGTGAAACCCGAAGAGGGTCAGGGTCTGGGTCAAGGAAGGTATATGATTTGGGTGGGGTTTTGGAGTAGGGAAAGGAAGTTTCGTCAAAAGTAACGTGTCGGAAAGAATGATTTTACCCGTGGTGAGGTCGAGACAGCAGTAGCCGTGGTTGTTCACTGGGTATTCGAGAAAGACGCATAGTGAGATTTGGGGCCAACTTATTGAAATCGATGATCCATTCATTGAGATCTTCAGAATATATATAGAGTACAAGGTATCTAACTAACTCCTTTAAACTAGGAAACTAACTTAGCTAAACTAACTTATAGAGATATACATCTAAACTAACTAATATAGATATGCATCATATGTACAATATAATCGGATATATATATATCCGTTAATAGTCGAGTCATGAATGAGTCCATTTTCATTTTGCTATATGATCGATCTCATACAAGAATTTGTCATTACGAAAAATTAAATAAATATATCCATCGATAAATGGCTTTAACTAAAAATGTCAATAAGTAGATATATAACAAAAGTTTCATAATTAATTTGTCGATTTGTTGATTGGCTATTTCTTAGATGAATAATATTCCAGTTTTTTACTTTTACGAGGAAACAAATTTAGTCACGTAAATTTTTTTTACTTACTTGAAATTCCAATGCTTCTTTTAGTTGTAATGCCACCTTACTTGCTGTCGGCCGTTTCTTTATGTCATCATGTAAGCACTCATACGCAATCTTTACAAAAGCCGTCAACGATTTTGACACGATTTTATCTTTTATACCCTCGAACACCAACTCATTAACTCTTCTTTCTTCATAGTAAGGTTTAACCAAATTGACAAGGTACCCCCTACGTTGATCATCCTTATGTCTTTCAACAGCAAGTCTTCCGCACATCATCTCAAACAAAACCACACCAAGTGAATATATATCAGATTCCCTCGTTAAGAACCCGCTTGTTACATATTGTGGGTCAACGTAGCCCATTGTGCCGTAAGCATCATCGATCACAAAGTCAATTTCGTTACTTAATGATTTTTTTATGGACAACCCAAAATCTGCAATTTTTGCTCTCCAACCATCATTTAGTAGAATGTGGGGGATTTTATATCCCTATGTATCACAGGAGGATCAGCTTCATGAAGGAATTCCAACCCAATTGCAACATCAATAGCAATCTTAAGCCTTTCCGTCCACGTAAGACTGGCATCTTTCAAATGCGTGTTCAAACTTCCTTTAGAGGCATACTCATACACTAAGATCCTCTCATTATCTTCATTACAGTAGCCTATAAGACCAATAATGTTCTTGTGCTTATACTCGAAAAGAATTTCGAGCTCTGTCAGAAATTCTTTATCTCCTTGACCAAACAATCCATCCAACCGCTTAACGGCAATAGGAGTACGTCCATTAGCACGTAAAATTTCTCCTCTATAAACCCTTCCAAATCCTCCTTTTCCAATTAGATTGTTAAAGTTTTGTGTGGCCACTTTTATGTCTTCAAATGACATGCGGAGGTTGTCCTTGTGAGTTTCCTGTTAATTACGAGTATCAATTTGAGATTTTTTAAAAGGAAATCAAATGGTTGTCCTTGTCCTTGTGGGATCTGCTACGTCACAGGCGCCACAAGCAATCTAATTGCAGTACACCATTTACAAACGGTTGTTTAAGGTCGAGTTTAAAGGTCCTTCAAAGGTTGGGCTTGTGTCATAGCCCATATTTTTCAATCGGGTGTTTTAGGATTCATCAAATGGTTGTCTGAAGATTAGGGCTTGTGTCTTAGCCCCCGCACCTTTGAATTAATGACCGTTTAAGTTTTCGTTAAACAGTCATTGGAGTCTGGGGGTGGCATATTTGAAATTTTGGGTGGTGTGGATATAGTAATCATACTTTTATTTGCATCACAAGTCCCATGTTTCTTTTGATATAAGAATGATCGAATATGAAGACTCCTTGTTACAAGATATCCACGTTAAAAATGAAAGGTAGTTTACATTGTTCTAACTTTGACTAACCTGGAAGTTTAATGCTTTCTTGAGTTCCTCGATGACGACTTTCATTTTCGGACGCTCTACTTGCTTTTCGGCCAAACATTTATACCCAATTTCTAGGAATGTATTCAGAGAATCTTGATTGGGTCCTTTACTCATCGTAAAAGTACTTTCTTCCTTTAAAATAGGATCTATCAAATCTTTTATTGTTTTGTTCTTAAAGTGTTCTTTTACAATCGGTGCAAGACCCTTTTCATTTTTGTTTGTGTATACAGGATCATAAGCTAGTCTCCCAGACAGTATCTCATATAACACTACACCGAAAGAGTAAACATCAGATTCTTTTTTCAACTTACCTGTCCGTTCATATTCTGGATCCAAGTATACTTGTGTGCCAGCAACATTCTTGGTGTTCAGAGTGCTATTCATATTATTGAGTGAGTGGAGTTTGGAGAGTCCAAAGTCAGCAATCTTCGCCTCCCAGTTCTCGCCCAATAGAATATTTGCACTTTTTATGTCACGGTGAATTATCTTTTGTTTGTTGTCCATGGTGGTATGCATGTAATCCAGTCCACGTGCAACATCAATGCATATTTTTAATCGTTGCACCCAAGTGAACTTGGTCATCTTACCATCACTTTCGAAATACTCGTCAAGGCTTCCATTAGAAACATGTTCATAGACAAGGATCATATGAGGAGATTCATAACAGAATCCATAAAGAGAAACTATGTTGGGATGCACACAACTAGTAAGTGTTTCAATTTCTGTAATGAACCCTTGCTCTCCTTCTTTGGCTTCTGTATTGTAGATGCATTTTATAGCTACCATGCTACGTATCCTAGGCAGTTCTTCCGTTTCGCCTTTCACCGCAAAAGGATCCAAGTGCTCAAGTTCAGCTTTGTACACGACACCATACCCGCCAAACCCAATGCAATATTCTTTAGAAAAATTATTGGTGGCCAACTTTATAGCATCAAATTCAATCTTCAAGTGTTCCAAATCCTTCCCCTGTAGCATCATGTGACAAGCGAAAAGTAAGCCCATAAATGCTTTTGATTAAGGATGATGTTTGTGAGTGAAAAAGAAACGATGGCCAATGCTACGTACCTGATCATTCCTAACTAGAAATCATTAACTTTCTGTAAGACACTTAAAATGAAGTTACTTTGTACAATAAGAGAAATAAGTAGAAAATTGTATTGAAATTAACAACTAAACTGATCAAACTTACGGGGTTGCCTTAGAAAAGTTGAATATCAAAGGACAATATATATGATCAAATTACTTGAAATGAGCCCAACATAGATAAGAAAATTCATGTCCAAAAGCTTAATATGTAGATGTTTGAAAGAGGTGATGTGTGTTGTTAACTCTAAATAATATTAAATAGATTAGAGATATGGTTGGGTGTTCGAATCTCACTACTAGTGGCTTAGCTTGAATCATACTATAAGGGAGCGAGGGCATAAGTAAATTATTTAGGGGGATGGGGGACTTTGCATATAAAAAATATACACCGGTGAACCGAAAATTTACACCACTGGGTTAAAAATTAATACTACCGTCGGAAAAAAAGAGGACAGCCTCACCGCCATCCCCCCTCACTAAGCTACGCAGCTACCCACCACCTCCTATGGATCCCTTAGGTCATCACTTTGTTAGCCCATATTAATTACACTACAAACAATTTGGCTATCGGCAACGACCATTGTCGCCGCAATTGCACCTATATTTCGCTAGCCATCGGTTCCAGACACTAATCAATGGTTAGATTTTTATCCCATGGACTCAAAGGGATTGATAAGTATTAGGGAAATTTGACGCCATTATTGAGTCGCCGCTATTGATGTCATCACTAATAACCCCTATCGCCGCTACAGGTGTCGTCTAATTCTGCAAGTACTTGACTTATCTATAATGGATAGAAAATATATTTAAGAATTAATAGTAACTTTAAATATTATATATAAAGTTAATCATTTTAAATAAACTTTTAAGAAAGTTACTTAAAGTATTAAAGTGTAATATTTTATCTAACAGAGACAAAGAGTTGTACATATCGCAAAACTGAAAATATGAATAATGACAAGTAATAATTTGAGAATATTGTCGTTCAAATCAATAATAATAAGGGCAGGTTTATAACAAAATTGGTACACACTATAAGAATTGTTCTCAATAAGGCGATCCTATTACCGGCAATTTGAAGTATTAGAGCTGACACTATTAGCGGTGACGTGTTGCAGCTATTGATAAGTGATCCATTTCACATCTTTTGAGTTAGTTTTGGTCGTTGATCAGTCTCCTGATCTAATAGTAGGGGTTACGTCGTATAACACCAATAGCGGCGACAAGTCGCCACTATTGGTTGATACTTTTACCCAGGCCTTACGCGTCTTCCCCAATCATTCGCGCCCTAATTCACCAGCACCATCGTGACCGCGCCTCCCTATCGTGACCGCGCCTCCCCACCGTGACCGCGCCTCCCCACTGCCACCCTCCCCACCTTCGCACCCTTCCCATCTTTGCACGCACCCTCCCCAAGGCCGCACCACCCTCCTTACAGTTGGACTTGTGGCTCCGATGACGACACACACTCCGTTGGAAGACTTTCTTCTTCATATTTTGATTTTTTCTTTTTAGTTTTATTGTGTATTATGCTAGACTATTTAGAGTTTGTGCTAGTTGTGTTATTAGGTGTTGTTACAGTACTCATTTAAAATTTGATAATATGCTAATAATTACATGAATTGTCATGCATGTTTATTTTGTGAATTTTTTGAACTGGTAGTATTATTGGATGTTAGTTTTGTTTTGTAGTAATATGCTAGTTAATTATGTGACTCTTTTATTAAGTATTAGGCTATTTGTTAGCATATTTTAAATTAGTTGTGTCATTATGTATTTGTTAGATGAATCACTTATAATGTGATAACATATTTGACAAGATAAAATTATCATAAATTAAAAATTCTTTTATTGTTTAACCAAAATGAACAACAATAAGAAATTAGTTACAAAATCAAATGAAATGTGACATTATTTGAACCAATTGCAATATTGTTTCAATTTGTTTAAACAATGTCACATTTCATGTGATTTTCATAGTAATTTTTTTATTGTTGTGCGTTATGAGCTTTTAGGTTTCGTGACTTCATTTTAATCATCACGAGCTTATAAATACTTGTTTGAAATTGATTTGGTAATTAATTTCGGGTTGTCCTCATTTTGGGATTGATTTTTGAAATATTCTATTTTATTTACAATATGAATGTGTATTAAATTATTATTTGTTTAAAAAACATTTGGTTGTCATTTTCTGTTAACTCCTTGAGTATATATTTCTATATTTATATACTTGGTAGCTAAGAGGAAATACTTTCGATTTTTCTTAAACAAACATTTATTTAATGCACGTTCATATATGAGATAATGTATTAAAAGTGAGTATAGCAGCCTACCTTTTTAATTTCTCAATCTGTTGTCGTACTTTTTGTTCATGTTTCATGGATAGTTTTTCACCAACTTAAATCCTAAATTATAGTACAGTTCATAATCATGTCTGTCAATAAAAGTTGCTTTCTTAATCCAAACTGTAGATTACCTGAGTATCAATAAGGACTAACTCTTTTATAGATATATGCGAAAAACTTAGTGAGTGTTATGGCCAAATTCGATATCTATGTATGAAATGTCAGAATACCATATTATTAGGATGGGTTAAAATGAAATATCATTTAAAAAATAAGGCATGTGCTAAACATTAAGGATTGAATATATCATGGTGAAAGTTTAGTTCCTAAAGTTGTAGTTGTAGATGACGTTGTTGGGCCAACAAAAGATATGGCTGATGTCATCAAAGATGTTATGGAAGAGAGTAGTAGTGTCCATGATGATTTTGAGAACTTTTTAGAGAAAGTTCAATCGGAATTATATCTGTTTTTACTAAGTTTTCTTTCTTTGATTTTTTAGCAAAGATTATGCATGTCAAGGTGAAGAATAAATGAACTAATAGCTTATTTGATGAGCTTCTTGAGTTGTTGCAATCTTTACATCCTGAGGTAATAAAATCCCTCCTTCCATTATGTAGCAAAAAAGACATTAAGAAGATTTCTTTAGGATATGAGTCGATACATGTGTGCAAACATGACTATACTCTTTTCAAGGGAGAAAACCTTTTGTTAGAAAAATGTCACATTTTTAATAAGATAGATGGGTAGATACAAATACAAAGGGAAAGAAGTTACCTCACAAGATGTTACGATGGTTTCCTTTAACCCTGAGACTATGACAATTGTATTCTTAAAGGCACACAACAAATGATATGATTTGGCATAGTATCGGACGATCAAAAGAGGGATGATGCGTCATACTGTTAATGGTATTTCATGAAAAGATTTTAATGTAAAGTACTCGACCTTCTCAAGGAAACTATGAAACATTCACCTAGGGCTTGCAGTCGACGGTTTCAATCCATTTGGTAACATGAGTTTGGCTCATAGCATGTGGGCGGTTGTACTCACTATATACAATTTGCCTCGATGACTATGCATGAAAGAGTCCTTATTTATGTTGTCATTGTTGATCCATAGCCCTAAACCATCCGAAAAGGACATGGATGTGTTTCTTAGGCCGTTGTGGATGAGCTTAAGTAGTTGTGAGTATCAGGCATACGTACTAAAGATGCATCGATAAACATGTTCTTTACAATGAATGCGGTGTTTTTATTGACTATATAGTACTTTTTAGCTCGTAGTAGTCTATTTGGTTAAAGCGGACATGGTTATAAAGCATGTCCAACTTGTAACGAAGACACTCCCTCAATGTGTGTTACCAATAAAGTTGTATATCTTGGTTATCACTGGTTCTTAGATGCTAATCATGACTGGAGAATAGGTTTAGAATTCAACGGAGAACTCGAGATAAGAGCTCCTCCGAAACAATTTAATGATACTGACAAAGAAGCTCAACTTAGTCGTCTACTCCATTTACCGGGTAAGCATCCTGATTTTGGAGGTGTAAAATCAAAGCGGGAGGAGTTTGAATTGAATTGGTCCAAACAAAGCATATTTTTTGAAACTGAGTATTGGTCTTCTCTACAGTTAAAACACAACTGAGATGTGATGAATATTGAAAAAATATGTACGATAGTTTGTTGGGTACTCTTTTAGTGAATGAAAAGAGCAAAGATACGCCAAATGCACGAGTTGACTTGAAAAATCTAAATTTTCGTAGTAGGAAATGGTTGAAAAAATGGCAAGTGGTATAGCCCACACCCAAAATACTCATTGAATATCAGTGATCAAAAGCTATTTTGTGAATTTTAAAAAGATGTTAAACTTTCTCATGGTTTTGTATATAATATTAGCAAGAGAGTGATAGATAACAATACTAATATTACTAGGTTGAAATCTTATGACTATCATATTCTTATGCAACGTTTGATACCGATTAGGGTTATATGCTTTTTGGCAAAAAATACTTATACACCAATAGTTGATCTTTTGTATGTTTTTAAACAACTTTTCTCCGAAACACTATTGGTCCAGGATACGAAGAATACTAAGTATTCCATTCTTATAATATTGTGCAAGTTAGAGTTGATTTATCCTCTGAAGTTTTTTAACATTATGGTTCATTTAGTTTTGCATTCACCTGATAAAGCGATTCGTGGTGATCTAGTATATATGAGATGCATGTATCCGTATGAAAGATATATGACAAAACTAAAAATTTATGTCAGAAACAAAGCAAGGCCGGAATGTTGTATAACTAACGGTTATGTTGCTAAAAAATCTCTATCATTTTGTTCGAGATACGTTTGAGATGTTGAAATAAAGTTTAATCACACTGACAGATACAAGGATTTCATTATAAAAAAAGAAACGTGTATGTATTTGAGTCTAAATGTCATCCGACTAGTGCAACAAAGATGAAATATCTTTCTCCAAGCAAAAAGCTTAAGTTAAAATGATTTGTACTCGATAGCTGTCAAGAAGTTAGAGACAACATGAAGTAGAAGTTTCTATATTTAACTTTTCATCATTAGTTAAATATATTTCATTTCTCACTTATTGTATATTTTTATTAATAATTCAGTGAATTTAAATCTTAATGTCCATATAAGAATATTAAAACCAAATTTCCAACATGATTTCTCGAGAAGGTAATCCATATATAACACATGTTGTTATATATGTGTTAGATAATTCATATACATATTTTTTTATATTTTTTTAGGTTTATTTAATGTGAATACAAGTTCTCTAAAATTTCACTCAAAGTTGTATGCTCTTTCAATGGGTGCGAATGTAAATGCTTATACTTACACTATGTGGATAGTCAACGATGTTAGGTTTATGGTAGTTGACCATGACACAAACACACAACACAAAACTCTGGTGCTTTAGTGGGGGGAGAGGATTGTGAGAATATTATGAGCAAGTTGAAGAGATTATTGAATTATGTTATTTAAATGAGTATTCAACAGTCCTATTTCGTAGAAAATGGTTAATACTCGAAGGGGCGTTTCATACGACAATAATATCATTAGTATCAACACAGAATGTAAATGGGACAAATACGATCAACTCATATTTGCCTCCCAAGCAAAAAAAGTGTTCTACATCCGAGAACCTTCTTGAAGAATGAAAACAATAATCACCGGTGGGTCGTTAAGAATGTTAATCATAAAAAAATTTGGGATTGACCTACATCCAATTATAGCTTCGTGGAGAATATTCAAAATGTTGACAATGACTTGATAGAAGATCAGGACATCATTCATAACCACTTTTCATCTAATAGTGTACTTTCATTTACTTCACCCAAAACTTTCATAACATGACTACTTATGTCACCGAAGGAGAGACTGCAAGTGAAGTTAATCCGCCAACTGTTACCGCTAATGAGGTGTTTGAGGACATGTTTATTTATGTAAAACTTTCTTTGTATTTCATGTTGTATTAGAAAACTTTCTTCTTATTTTAACATTATATTTTAAATTATATAATTCTTAAGACATGATATCACTGTGGGATGTTTTCGCATATCTTATGGCTGATGTCATGAGTCATATAGGTGAAGACGTCGGGAATCCACCACTTCCTCCATTTGACGGTCCCGAAAGACATGCGTTGGATGATAATTGTTATTATAATTTATTTATTTACTATGTTTATTCAATTATTATTAATATATAATAAAATTAATGAAATTTTATTATAATTGTAGGTACACCTTCTCGAAAAACAAGAGGGAAAACAAAAAACAAAAAATCACAACAGGAGTTGGCCAAAAAAAGGGGGGCTTTATCCTCCCTTTTGATAGAGCTTCCACGTATACCCCTATTGGTGAACCTAATGATATGTTTGTTCGCGGGATGGGATATTACATGGAAGCTAATTATCCTTTTAATGTACGTTCGTATGAAAATCTTTCTGATGCTCAAAAGAGTGCCTTGTAAGAGCATATGGCAGCAAATTTTTGTAAGTTATATGTTTGTTATTCGTTTTTACATAACTAACCTTTTTGTTTAACTTAAATGTAGTGAAACTTAAACTGTAATAAAATTTTACGACATAGTGAACGAGCTCAAATAGGGGTGGCATTCATTTGGTCTTTCTCAAGCGATTAAGATGCCAGAATAATATGGGTAAAAGACACTTTGATTGTATTGGAGAGTATGAAAATTGAGGAAAAGCGTTGACTATTATGTGACACCCTACACATATCCCACATCCGTCGTGGATAGGAGAGATTCCTTGTTCATAAGGAATGCCTGGCCTCTATCATCAACAACGCGTTTTGGGCGTATTGGCTGTGGATGAGAGGAGAACTCCGCAGTTAAGCGTGCTCAGGTAGGAGCAATCTAGGGATGGGTGACCTCCCTGGGAAGTTTTCACCCGGGCAACCAAAGCAAATCCGTGAGCTCCTCGTGGGCAAAGCGACCAACATTGTTGATGCGATAAGCCGGATGTTACAGAATGGTATCAGAGCCACTCATGTGCTGTTCGAGGTGTGGGACATACCTCACCAAGGATGGTGACTTCTCGGGCTCATCGAGGACGATGAGTCCAAACAGGGGGTGCTTGTGACACCCTACAATATCCCACATCCATCGTGGATAGGAGAGATTCTTGGTTCATAAGGAATGTCTGGCCTCTATCATCAACAACACGTTTTGGGCGTATTGGCTGTGGATGAGAGGAGAACTCCGCAGTTAAGCGTGCTCAGGTGGGAGCAATCTAGGGATGGGTGACCTCCCTTCACCCGGGCAACCAAAAGCCAATCTGTGAGCTCCTCGTGAGCAAAGCAGACAATATTGTTGATGCAAAGGGCCGGGTGTTACATATTAATCCAGAATCGTCAACAATAAAAATACACAAATCATATAAGGACTGCTTCATATAGTAGTTATTATTATAATAAGGTAATGATTTAAATTTATATCTTTGTGTCTTTTATATTAGTATTTTTAATATGTAATATACTTTTTAAGGCAAAATAAATGCAGACTAAAACATTTAAAGATACTCATACCATTAAATATGAGACGTTTGACAGTGAGGTAGTAGAGCAACAATATTGTATTTATCAAAGTATAGTTTTCAAATACATATATTACACACATATTTATTAAAATTATATTAACTACAGAAATAGTTAATATATTTTTAAGTAATTTAGAAATCGAGGAAAGGAATGTTTGATGAGCTAAGTCAATCCCAAAAGGAAAAAATTTCGTTAACACTCAATGAAGTCGGTGTTGAGACAACGTCTGGACATAAAGGTTGATTGGGCGCAAACCCATCAGCTGTGATCACATGTTAATAATCTGGTGTTTATTAATCTAATGCTTGATTTTTATAATCATGATTATGGTGGAACGTTCAAATTGTTTGTGTTTTGGATTATAGGTGATTAGCAGCTAAAGTAAGCTTATTTTGGATAAAAAGATTCAAACAGGGAAACCGGAACTAAACTTGGTGAACATGAAGAGTATGATGAGCCTTGATGGAATCTGTTAGAATCTCAGCCCTTGGTTTAATCGATTGAACATTTAGCAGCGGAATAGCTCAGAATTAGACAAATTCAAACAAGAACAATTGATATAAAACGATAAAAGAATTTTGTTATAGAGAGAGAAATATCCGACAAAAGGAATATTGCATTAAGATTGTCGGCCTCAAAGGCACGATTACAGGTGAGTCATCTTTCCTTATAAAGGAAAGAATGACGTAGACTGATGTCACCTGAAAGTGACATGTAACCGTTTTATAACTACTGATGTTTAACAACTACTGAAGATGTCAACAACTGACATCTTCTTACAAATGTTCCTAAGTGTTAAACATCTCATTTACAACTACTGAAAAAAAACATAAAACTACTGAAACTACAACAACTGAAGAACAACCTCTTCAGTTGTTTACAAGTACTGAAAAGAAAAATAAACAAACTACTGAAAGGAAAAGAAAACTACTGAAGAAGAAAAACCATCACAACAACTGAAGCCCTCTTCAGCTGTTGTCATCAGCTGTTAACATCAGCTGATGTCTTCAGTACTTGAACATCAGACTTTGTCTTTCAGCTGTGATCTTCAGTCTTTGTCTTCAGTACTTGTTGAAGTCTTCAGACTTTAGATCTTCAGCTGTTGTCTCAGTCTTTGTCTTCAGTACTTCAGACGTACTTCAGCAGTTGTATTCTTCAGACTTTGTAGAACAGCTGATCAGGTCTTCTTCAGCTGTTGTGATGTCTTGTGGGACTTAGAGGTTTCTCTGATCAGGCTCATTGGTTCTTTTGGTCCAACAAACTCCCCCTGAACCAATGCAGCCAAAACCTCTAAGTTATTGACGAGTCCCACTTATTTTGGCAGATAGATTGGTCTCTTAATCCTCTTGATCAGATGAAAGTGACCCTTTTTCAGCACCGGCCTGGGAAGAAGTCTCTGATGATCTGTTTGGCATGATATGGTTGGGAGCTCTGTATTGGGGACTTGGACACCGAGCTGTTGCCCCAACCATGAGATCTACTTCCCGTGTATCAGCCTATATGATTCCCTGGTGTAAGCCCTTAAAAACATGATTTGCTCATCCATTGTCAGCACCTCGGGCACACCATCAAATAATCCTTCTCGGCCATACACTTCAGATATGTACTTGGCCTGTTTTCCATTCTTGAGCTCAACCGTGGTTATTTGTCTATAAGCAAACTCATCTGGATGAGTTCCTTCTAAGAGCAGGTTGAGCTCTTCTTGTTTGAAGTTTTCAAGTCGTTTGTAAACCAATCCCTTCTTTATAATTTTGTTCTCTAACATCTTTTGAGGTGGTTGTTTGGCTTCATAGGCTTTCTTGAACTCTTCAACAATTTCCCAAGGGGACACTACAAGCACCACAGTGATGTCTTCGTCGACAACTCTCTTCACTTGGCCCTTGTATCTTGAAGGAATTTCTTTCTTGACAATCCGGTGTGCCACCCTAGGATCAGGCCATATCCTTACTCTTTCCCTTTGGTATTGAAAGGTATTAGCAAGGGTGTACAATCTTAATACTTCTTTCTTCATGCTGATCATTGAAGAGGATGTAGCATATGCTTTGTCAATGCTTTTCAGCATTTCCTCATCATGTTTTTGCATCTGTTCCTCTTCAATCTTTATCATTACATCATGCATTTGAGAAGCAGGAGTGATGGACATTGGTTTAGCCTTAGGCAAAGTAATGACTGCAGAGAGTGGCAGTCTGTCTTCATCCTCCTCTTCATCTTCATCAGGCCTCAGTACCTTTCTTTTCTTTTGGCTAGGTACATCACTGGCAATGGGTTTTAGGGGTAAAGGATTTGGTTTTGTGGGTTGGATGGTTTTTAGAGGGTAAAGGAGTTGTTTTAGTGTTGTGGAGATAGTGATTTTGAGGATTGAGGCTTTTCAGACTGTTTTAGCATTTTGGCTGTAAGGGAGGCTTTGGTAAATTTTGTCAGTTCTTTTCGATTCCCAACCCCAGCTTCATTCAATACCTCAATCACTAAACCTTTGGAGTATTCTTCAGACGAACAAATCTTGGTGGTTATTGCCAAGATGTTGTCCCTGGTCCAGGCCCTTATTTCCATTAGAGATCTTCCCAAGTATTTAGCTATAAATCTGATCATTATCTCCAGCCTTTCTCTTTCTAAGGCATCATAGCTAGCCCATCTTGAATTGATCTCCTCTGTTTCCATCCTTCTGATCTCGGAGTCTAGTTGTTTGATGTCAAAACCCTGCCTATACAACTGCTCAATGATTTTATCCATTGAACGGTTATGGTTGGCGTCAGCTTCTTTCACCATATCCTTCAGCTCCTTCTCCTTCTCAGACTCTCCTTTTCTCTTTTGATATGTGACATGAAAGTCTTTTTGACTTTCATTCACTTCAGCTCCCTTCACACTCTCCTTCTCTTCTCATTTACAACCTCAGATTCTTTCGCCTTCTCCCCATCTATCCTCTTCCTTTTTCCTTTAACTAACTGACTCTCCCCTTTTTGGTTGCATTGGGTGCAAGGGTTTGAGCAGTAGAAAGGGAGTTAGTCACCACTCCTCCACCAAGGGTTGTATTATTGTAGGAAGCCTCTCATCAATGGCTTTGATCACTATATCTGTGATCATGGGAGTGATGAGAGGTAGGGATTTTTGAAGGGTAGCAACTGATTGATCAGGATGGTTCTGTTCCTGAGAATCAGTGCCGAAAGCAGAGGCTGGTGGCTTGGAAGTATATACTGGCTCAGTGTGTAGGGGACCTTCAGAAGAAGGTGCCATCTGTGGGTGTATTGTGGTGGCAGATGGACTTGCATCCTGAGACATCTTGGCCAGCAGCTCTTTGAGTCTGCTAACCTCATCCTCTAGAATGGTGTTTTGAGCAACTACATCATAGAAGAAGCTCAGGTCATCATCAGTTGATACTGAATCACCTGACCTCCTGACAAAGTCAGAATGAACATGCCTTGAGTGTAGATCAATTATAGCATGTGCCCCTTGTTCTCGGTTCTGGGGACTTCCAGCCTCAGGACTATGTCCTTCATCAGCTGTTGCCACTGGTGAGGACTTAGAGATGTTACCAACTGCATCCTGGTCATTTGCTGAGTCAGGAGCAGTGGCAGCCTCACCAGAAGTTCGCACCTCCTTATCTACACTAGAAGATGGAACATGATAACCCCTGTGCTGTGGGTTGACAGAAGCATTGTGATCCTCCCCCTCAGGTGTTGAGGTTATCCCAGTAGTAATTGGTGTCTGGGTGGGGGGTGAGGAATGCAACTGCGTCAGCACTTTTGCAACAATGATAGTAGGGCTTTGAGGGGCGGTTGCATCAGGAGAGTGTGGAAGCAGTGTGCACCCGGGACAAGTGGTGCTCTTCAATGGTAATCCCCTCAAGTGAGGAGGATCCCAGCATTGTGGCTTCCCTTTGAGTGGTTGCTTCAGGTTCCTTTTGAGAGGAAACCTGAGCGGCTTCAGTTGGTGGAGTCACAGTCTCTACTGGGGGGTTATTTCCAGCAGAGATAACCTGCGTTGGTGCAGCAGGAGCATCCACAGGGGACTCAATTCCCTGAGTAGCTTTCTTAGGCTTCTTCTTTGTGGTTTGGAGGGGACTTTGGATGTGGAGGTGGAGGCTGTGGGTTCCAGCTGCGTGGGTTTGCGCAGCTTGGCAGCCTGTTTGAGAGTTTGGTCAGTGTTGTGTCGGGAGTATACCTCCGGCAATACAGCCAAAGCAGGGACTCCCAGACCAACTAGTCCCTCCCTCAGAAAAGCTGATTCTCTATTATGGCCATTATAAACCGAGGATATATAGTATCCAACGGTTAGAAAGTGGTTTTGTGGCCATATCCTTGAGTTCAAGAAAAATTATTTCAGAAAAGTTTAGTGGTTCTTGTTCAAGGATAGAGAACAATACCTGTTGCCATCTGGAAGACAGTTGATCCCAAGAGGAAGTCTTCGGAGCCAGGCAAACATTTACCATATGAAATAATAATCGTTCAGCATCTGGAAAATGTTTCTTCAGGATTGTTGAAGCACTAAGATCACCCTGATATCCATGTTGTCCAAAGGAAAGATCAAGTTGGCGCTTAGGATATCCAACAGGGTAGGCAGCATCATCTAACAGTAATATTTGGCGGATGGTAGCAGTAGAGATGACCACCTTATGCGAGTTGATAGATGAATGGATAGATTCTCCATTAACGGTCGCATTCATCCAGAACTGACGTAGCGAATCGGCATAAATGATTGGATTTAAAAGGAAAGCCGTTTTTAGTGGGGATTGGACCATAAGATCTATAGCATTTTCAAATTTGGTCCAGAAGGGCGATTTTGTAAGGTACGCGACACAGTTGTGTCGAGGTTTGAGTTGCATGGTCGCCATTAATGAAGGTGAAAGGTTTTCAGAGCTTTTGAAAAGTTAGGTCGTGAAAGAATGAAAAACTCTGAAAGAGGGATCAGGTATATATAGGGTACGGGTTATGAAACGACTGAAGGTTTTGGTGTTAGTCATCAGTATTTGAAGCTACTGATGACGTGGTATTAACTTTCAGAAGTTTGAAACGACTGATGGTATTGGTGTGGTCAGCAGTTATAAAACAACTGAAGACATGGTGTTTACTATCAGACGTTGAAACAACTGAAGTCTCTGATTTAGGCATCAGTAGTTTTAAAAACTACTGAAGACAAGTTGGACTTCAGATGTTGAAACAACTGAGGACTTGGTATTAGTCATCAGTAGTTGTGAAACTACTGAAGACCGTGGTTTTGCCATCAGTTGTTGTAAACAACTGAAGACTTGGTGTTAGTCATCAGTAGTTGTGAAACTACTGAAGACATGGTATTGCTTCAGTTGTTTATAAAGAAACAGCAGTTTGTGAACTACTGAAGAGAGAGTACTCATCAGTAGTTGTCGTCAATTCATAGCCTTTCAGCTGTTTCATACTGTCCTCCACTTACTCATCAGCTTTTAGCTGTTTTCAGTTTTTTTATAGGATATACAGTGTTTCTACATGTATTATTTCTACTGATTTCAGTAGTTGTAACTACATCAGTAGTGTAGAACAGAAAGTACAGTACTTAAAGCATTTAGCCTTCAGTAGTTATAAAAACTACTGAGGGTAAAATAACTCATCAGTACTTATATGTGACATGGTTACCAATGATCATCAGTAATTACTGAGATCATCAGTAGTTGTCACTTATTCTAGCTGCAGCATACCAAGCCTTAACACCAGGTTGTGGAAAGTTGAACTATCCAAAGGCTTAGTAAAAATGTCTGCAAGCTCATCAGCACTAGGCACAAACATAGGATTAATTAGACCCTTTTCAAAACAATCTCTTATAAAATGATGTCTAATTTCTATATGTTTGGTCCTAGAGTGCTGGACAGGATTTTTGACAATGCAAAGAGCTGAAGCACTATCCATTAATAATGGAGTCTTAGTCTCTGTAATGCCATAATCCAAAAGTTGATTCTGAAGCCAGAGTATTTGGGATGTACAACTTAGCAGCAATGTACTCGGCTTCAGCAGTGGATGTAGCAACAGATGTTTGTTTCTTACTCTGCCAAGAAATCAAACAGTTGCCTAGGAATTGGCATCCACCAGAAGTTGATTTCCTGGTCAACTTACATCCTGCATAGTCACTATCAGAGAAAGCAACTAATTTGCAAGAATGTCCAGTGAATACCATAAGCCTAGAGATTGTGTGCCTTGCAGATATCTAAAGATCCTCTTGACTGCAATCAGATGAGACTCCTTAGGTGCAGCCTGAAATCTAGCACAAACACATGTAGCAAACATAATATCTGGTCTAGAAGCTGTTAAATACATCAAGGAACCAATCATACATCTGTAAAGGGTTTCATCAACACCTTTACCTTTCTGATCAACATCCAATTGTGTGGTGTTGCACATGGGAGTAGAACAGGATTTACAGTTTTGTAAATCAAACTTATTCAAAAGATCTTTTGTGTATTTAGACTGATGAATGAAAATTCCATCAGCTTTTTGTTTGATTTGCAAACCTAGAAAGAACTGTAATTCTCCCATTGCACTCATTTCAAACTTCTGTTGCATTAAGGTTTGGAAATCCTCACACAATTGGGGATCAGAGGATGCAAATATAATATCATCAACATAAATTTGAACAAGTAGCTTATGCTGATCCACCTTCTTAATAAATAAAGTTTTATCTATGGAGCCTCTAGTGAAATTATCTGTAGAAGAAAGTTTGATAAGGTCTCATACCAAGCTCTAGGTGCTTGTTTCAACCCATAAAGAGCTTTATCAAGCTTATATACCCATTCTGGGTGCTTATTATCCTCAAAGCCTGGTGGTTGACACACATAAACTTCTTCTTTTATTGTACCATATAGAAAAGCACTTTTGACATCCATTTGGAAAACTTTAAGATTGTGGAGTGCAGCATAGGCTAAAAACAATCTAATTGCCTCCAGTCTGGCTACAGGGGCAAAGGTTTCATCATAATCAATACCTTCTTCTTGTGCAAACCCCTGCACAACCAGTCTGGCCTTGTTCTTAACAATTAGCCCATTTTCATCAGTTTTATTCCTAAACCCCATTTAGTGCCTATTGCACACTTACCTGGGGGTAGAGGAACAAGCTCCCACACTTGCTGTTTCTTGAACTGAAGAAGCTCAAGCTGCATGGCTTCAACCCATCCATTGTCCCTCAAAGCAACATGATAGTTCTTCGGCTCTAGCTGACTGATGAAGAGAGCATAGAAGCAGAAATTGGACAACTGGCTTCTGGTTGAGACACCAGCATTGATATCACCAAGGATTTGAGATATTGGGTGATTTTTCAGCTCTTGGTAAACAATCAAATCTGTGCAAGTGTTTGTAGGGTCTTCAGCAGCAGCAGATGTTGATGCAGATTCTTGAAACCATGAAGATGGTGGCAACTCAAATGAAGTTGAGGATGCAGAAATCTCATCAGCATTTGTTGTGGATGGTGCGGCTGGAGCTACAGGAGCATCAGGTTTAGAGGACTCAGGCAGTTGATCACTAAACCTGAAGAGGTGATTACTACTATCATCATCATCTTCAGTAGTAACACCAGGTGGTGAACTGTTGACAGGAGCAACAGCAGGAGATTGATAAGGAACATATTGCAGTATGTCCAAATCAAAGAGCTCCACAGGGCTTTGTGGAATCTTGTCCTTTGGAGATTCATTGAACTTGACATGTAAAGTCTCTTCAACCATCTTTGTTCTGCAGTTGAAGACTCTGTATGCCTTGCAAGTTGATGAATAACCAACAAAATACCCTGCATCCACCTTAGGATCAAATTTCTGGAGCTGATCCTTTGTGTTGAGAATGAAACAGGGACACCCAAATGCTCTAAAAAATGAAATGAGAGGGGCCAAATGATGTAGAACTTCATATGGAGTCTTCATCAACCTCTGATTTATTAGCACTCTATTCTGCACATAGCATGCTGTGTTGACAGCTTCAGCCCAAAAGGTCAATGGCAGTCCAGAATCAGCCAACATAGACCTTGCAGCTTCAATGAGGGTCCTGTTCTTTCTCTCCACAACTCCATTCTGTTCAGGAGTTCTTGGAATACTAACTGTCTCTTTATTCCCTTGGAAAGGTAGAATTCATCAAGTGTATTGTTCCTGAATTCTGTTCCATTCACTTCTAATACACTTGACTGAGAGGGAATACTGCTTCTCAGCATACAACACAAAGTTTATGATCTTCTGTGCAGCTTCATCCTTTGAATGTAGAAAGAAAGTCCATACAAATCTGGAGTAATCATCCACAATTACCAGACAGTATTTTTTCTGTGCCATGCTCATCACTCTCACAGGACCAAAGAGATCCATGTGAAGAAGTTGTAAGCAGGCAGTGGACTTTGGTTCTTCAATAGGTGGAAATGAAACCTTGTGCTGTTTTCCTTTCAAACAAGCAGTGCAGTTGTTTTCACACTTGAACTCCTTCATAGGCATTCCCCTTACTAAACTATGGTGTATCAGCTGATTCATGTTCTTGAAATTAACATGTCCCAGCCTTCTATGCCATAGATTAGATTCTTGAGGAGAGGCCTTGGAAAATAGGCAAGGATGGCCTTTGAGATCAATTTTCTTGGAAAGATCTAAGGCATACACTCTCCTGTCCTGTTGGCCTTCAGGAGAGTGTGAGCATCCAATACCTTGTCAATCAAACTCAGAACTTTGGATGACAGAATCCTGCAGTTCTGGCTTGTGAAAAGGGCAACATGGCCTTTGTCACACAATTGACTGACACTCAAAAGATTATACTTGAGATTTTCCACATGGTTGACATCATCAAACTTTATTTCCCCATTGGAAACAAAGCCCTTCCCGATGATGTAACCTCTTGCATCATTGCCAAAAGAAACAAATCCCTTCCTTCCTGGAGAGTAGTTTAAGAAGTGAGTTGTTCCCAGTCATATGCATAGATCCCCCACTGTCTACATACCAGATGCTACTTTGGCATGTTGAAGAAACCTGCATAAATAAACAATCAGTTAGTTTTGGAGACCCAAACCTTTTTGGTTTTGGGCCTGGTCTCATCAACAGATGGTAAACTAACAGGTTTATTGGACACAATAGCTTGAGGTGAAGGAGATGGTGTAGAAGAGGAATCCTTCGGCTTGGATCTCCTTTTCTGGGGTTTCAACACAGGGCCATCAAGTTGGTTAACTCTTCCCAACAGATGTTGAACCATCATTACCAGCTGTGTCTGATTCTGGGAGAGAGCTTTCAGCTCTTCAGACACATTGGTATTGGTGTTTGATGATGAGTTCTTGTGTTGCACCATCTTCTTTTGAGCAACCTCAGCTATTGCCTGTTGCACTCCTTCCTTTTTAGATTTCTTTTGGTCATAGGAGTAACAGGATTTGATGCTGCTGGTACAAACTTGGACTCAAACTCAGTTTTCATTTTAGCCAAATTTTCTTTAATTTTCTCTTTTTGTTTGAGTTTGGATCCCTTTTTGTACCAACAATCATCTGTGAGATGATTGAATAGACCACATATTTCACATGGTTTCTTCTTCATCTTCTGTTGATCATCAACTAAAGAAGATGAAACTACTGAAGACTTGCTCTTCAGCAGTTTAGAAGCACTTTTTGCCTTCTTGTCAACTTCCTTAGTAGGCTTCAAATCCTTCCTACTGACAGTTTTCTTCTCTTCAGTGCTGTCAGTCATTAGGATTTGAACTCCAGATGTTATCCCCTGCTCTCCAGTACCCTCAGTACTTCTAGGGATAACACTTGGGTTGATCAACTCATTGATCATGTGAGTGTCAGCAGTTGAACCATCAATATCAGCTGATAGGTTCACAGAGGGATTACTACTGACTTCAACTACTGATGGTGCTTTATCAAGTAGTGAATCACATGATGAGTGGATTGGTCATTACTTTCTCCATCAGATTCCGCTCCTGCTCTTGAAGCAAAAACTGTAGGAGGAGCAGTGTGATTATAACCAATTCCAAACTTCACATTGGAAGCTGTTTGCTTACTAAGAAGCATTTCAAAGCCCTTGCAAGATTGTACCCATCGATCACACTCTACCTGGGTGACAGCAAGAGTATCTTTGAGGTCTTTGTACTTCTCTAAGAGTACATCCTCCCTAGCCTTATCATCAGAAATTTGGCATTTTAATTTGTAAATCTCATCAGTTTTCTCTTTTAGCACAGACTCAAACTCAGCTTTATTTTTGGAAATTGTTTGTTCTAGCTCTACATTTTTATTGATTAAAGCCACATTTGCTTCTCTAATAGAGGCAAATGCTGCTATGCAAGTTTCAGAACATAATTTGGCCTTAGCCTCAGAGGATACCTGTGATACCTGTGTTGAAGAGGTATTGAGGATGATCCATCAGAGGATTCCAAAGCCATGAGAGCTAGATTTCCAAAAGGATGCTCACCACCATGTTGACCAGCACCTGAGAACAGTTGTTCATTACCAGACACATCATCTGGTAAACTGCTCCAGTCAACAACTCCTGGTGTGAAGAAGCTGTGTTGTTGAAGTTGATTAGGTTGATGAGATTGGGATGGTTGAGGCTCAGGGAGTGCATGTGGTTGCTGAGCAGTGGGTGCTTGAACCTGGCCTGGTTGTGGCATGTAATAGCAGGGGTATGGATATGGCATTGGCCCCTGTGGAACAAAATATGCAGGAGATTGTGGTTGATGATGATAACCAGAATTGACAGGTTGTTGCCCTCTGTTTTGTTGACTATTGCCAGGAAAGTCACAAAAGGTGCAGGAGAGTTAGATCCAGATGATCTACATTCTCTTGCAAAGTGCCCAAGCCTGTGGCATTTATGGCACTTCAACTTACTCTTGTCAAAACCAACTTTGGTTTTGCCAGAGAGTCCTGGGAATTTCCTTCCTTCTTTTGTAGAACTTCTGAGATCTGATATTTATCAAGGCCATTTGGCTCAAAATATCCATCTCTTCTAAGTCATCATCAGCAATCCCCTTGAGATCATCCATGATGAAACATAGATTGTCACTATTACTACCAGCAGAATAACTATCAACACTCACAAAGGCAGGCTCAGAAGTGTTTGTAGAGAAATCAATATGCTCATCATACTGGCTTTCAGATGACGCATATTCTGACTCTTGATGTCCAATCAGGGCAGTGTTCCCTTGGACAAAATCCTCAGTGAGCTTGCCAGATGAAACCAATTTCCTTTTCTGCTCTATCTCTCTCTCGAATGTAAGCAGTTTCCCATGAAGTTGGGTGAGAGATAGGCGATCAACATCAGCATTTGAGCGTAGAACAATGGTATATGTGTTCCATCTCTCAGGCAGTGATCTTAAAAATCTATGGTTCATCTGACTCCTGGTATATTCATGTTTAACCATTTTCAATTCAGAGATTAAACATGAAAACCGCTCAAATTGTTGAGTCAGAGTCTCACCCTTTCTATGAGAGAAAGTCTCATATTGTTGGGCGAGGATTTCCCTGTTGTTTGCTAAAACCTCATCAGTACCACCAAATTGTTCTTTGATGGCATTCCAGAGGTCATGAGCAGACTCACAATGCAGAAGCCCAGAGTAAATCTCATTAGGAATAGCCATAGCCAAAATTCCATGGGCTTTTGCATCGATTTCAAACAACTTCTGTCCTCATCGGAGTATTGCTCCTTCTTCTTTGGAACCAACTGGTTTGTTTCCGGATCATTCACCATTGGCTTATGTGGTCCATGTACCACAGATGTCCAACAACCTGAGCTATTGACAGACAGGTGATGGAGCAATCTTCTCTGCCAAATGTTATACTCATTCCTCACCAAGATCGGAGGCTTGGTAGAGGATCCAGTATTGAAAGGATCATTAGAAGAAGTAGTCATTGTGGAAAATCAGACAGATTCAAGTAAAATCACAATAAATTTAGCTCAAAACCACACAGAACCTCAAATAAAACGGCCAGAAGCGATACACTCTCAATCTCTATAACAGATCCTTGCGAATTTTGCTAATTCGATTAAACTTAGAGCGATTGAACAGTTTCAATGATCAATTGTTAGATCGATCAATGATTAACCTGCTCTGATACCATTTGTTAGATCTCAGCCCTTGGTTTAATCGATTGAACAGATATAGCAGCGGAATAGCTCAGAATTAGACAAATTCAAACAAGAACAATTGATATAAAACGATAAAAGAATTTTGTTATAGAGAGAGAAATATCCGACAAAAGGAATATTGCATTAAGATTGTCGGCCTCAAAGGCACGATTACAGGTGAGTCATCTTTCCTTATAAAGAAAGAATGACGTAGACTGATGTCACCTGAAAGTGACATGTAACCGTTTTATAACTACTGATGTTTAACAACTACTGAAGATGTCAACAACTGACATCTTCTTACAAATGTTCCTAAGTGTTAAACATCTCATTTACAACTACTGAATAACAAAAAATAAAACTACTGAAACTACAACAACTGAAGAACAACCTCTTCAGTTGTTTACAAGTACTGAAAAGAAAAATAAACAAACTACTGAAAGGAAAAGAACTACTGAAGAAGAAAAACCATCACAACAACTGAAGAAGCCCTCTTCAGCTGTTGTCATCAGCTGTTAACATCAGCTGATGTCTTCAGTACTTGAACATCAGACTTTGTCTTTCAGCTGTTGATCTTCAGTCTTTGTCTTCAGTACTTGTTGAAGTCTTCAGACTTTAGATCTTCAGCTGTTGTCTCAGTCTTTGTCTTCAGTACTTCAGACGTACTTCAGCAGTTGTATTCTTCAGACTTTGTAGAACAGCTGATCAGGTCTTCTTCAGCTGTTGTGATGTCTTGTGACTTAGAGGTTTCTCTGATCAGGCTCATTGGTTCTTTTGGTCCAACAAAATCAAAGTCCGAGAATGAAGAAGGCAAAGCCAAGGTTCAAGACCATTTAAATTAAAATGGACATAACTTGCTAGGAAAAGAGTTACGAGGCCCATGACCTACAATGGAAAGCTCTTGAAAAGTTACATGTGAAAATATTGTGAAAAAAGTACAGGAAGGCTGTAAGCTACGGCCTGAGGCGTAACTTACGCCCACGTGATCCGTCTGTGAAACCCGTAAAGCAAAGGTTTGGCATCTGGTTGGGTAGGCCGTAACCTACGGCTATAGGCTGTAAGTTACGGTCTAACTCGATTTTGGAGGATTATTTCAATTTAAAATCCTAGATACCACCCTATTATTAGGGTTCGAAAAGAGACTTTTCCCAACCAAATTTAGGCGATTTTTGGGTGCTTCCAAGCTCCTTAATATCATCCTATCATCATTGATCATCATCAAATCAAGATTGAAGATTGAACGAGATAATGCTTGGCTAGGTTCTTCTTGATTGCTTTCGAGAGTACGATCTTGTAAAGTGAGACGATTGTAGATTGATTAGGTTTTTGTTTAAACATTGATCTATTGAATGAAATATTAATTTTGATTGACTTAAATAAGTTACTTATAAATAAAGTTGTTTGCTTGATTATCAGTTCTTCAATTTTCTTGCATCGTGAACTCATTAAGAAAACTAGGCAATGCGATATAAATAAGTTACTTATAAATAAGGTTGTGACGATATGTGTTCTATAACCTTACTTGCTTATGACCTATGACATGAATTGCAAGTGCTTTACAATACACGGTGAAGTCGTCATTTCCATCGGGCAGGGTCAAGATAGGAGCATTGCACAACTTGTGCTTTAACGCTTCAAAAGCTTCTTCTTGCTCTGATACCATTCGGTCAAACCTGGCCCCTCGCATCAATAATATTGTCCGCTTTGCCCACGAAAAGCTCACGGATTTGCTTTTGGTTGCCCGGGTGAAAACTTCCCATGGAGGTCACCCATCCCTGGATTACTCCCACCTGAGCATGCTTAACTGTGAAGTTCTCCTCTCATCCACAGCCAACACGCCCAAAACGCGTTGTTGATGTTAGAGACCAGACATTTCTTATGAACCAGGAATCTCTCCTGTCCACGGCCGATGTGGGATATGTGTAGGGTGTCACAGTAACATTGTGAATGAACGAGTCTTAAAAGATTGTTCCTTTATTATCACTTTAATCAAAAGTTGAGATCTTTAAGTATTGTTCCTTACAAAACCTAATTTAGAATTACCAATTGTTGATCTTGAAGAATTGTAAACCTGAAAGTGATTGTCTTTCAATATTTAAGTTAATTAGTTTTAAAGTTTCTTGCTTTATGCACTTTTGCTCATTAATCTAGTTAAAGTTTCAATTTTTAATTATAAAGTTTGAGTCTTTAGTTAATCGAGTCGTGTTAGTTAAACATTTTCCACATATTCCTTGAGGAGACGACCTTACTTACCATTGGACAATAAAGGTTACTAAGACCGATAAATTAAATTGTTTTTGATCGAGTCTCGATAACCAGATTAAAATGGTGCCGTTGCCGGGGAATTAGTGCGCAAGTGTTACTTTTTGTTATATTTTTTAGTTTTCTTTTCTTTTCTTTACTTTTGTCTTTTGCGATGCTACGCTAGGTGTTTTATGTCTTGCAAATTACTCTCAAAAAGTTAAAACTCACCATGAATCAAGTTTATTATTCATGTACCGGTTACGGAAGTCCAATTCACATGCGAGATCATTGCCCTGAGTTTTTGCAAAAGTGTGAAGAGGCGAGAAGAAAAATATATTTGTTGGATGTCTATTATGATGATGTACCATCATATTATTCGGACTACGAGTCATCTTCTCCATATTATGAAGGATATTATCAGTTAGAGGTGAATTACAACTCTAAGCAAGATTAGGATTGCAACAACTATAAACCAGAGATGACATCAAGCTCAAGTCAATAGGAGAATTATAACCACTATCATAAAGAATACTCTCAGGTAACGTACAGGGATCGGAATCAATATCAATTTCCTAAACAAGAACTTGTTATCCAAGATGTTGAGCAAGTTCAAAATAAGTATCAATCTGACGAGGAGGAAACTATTGATCGATTGGAGTTGGCATTACCCGAGATTGATAAGTTGTTGTCACAACATCATCTTTCAGATCAATAAAGATTTGACTACTTGACTATCAAGCGTGACATGTTATTATTGAAAATAGAATTAGAAGAGTTAATCTCACCATCTTATAAAGTCGAGGATTAGGTTATGGAAACTAGCACCACACAAATTCCTTCATTTGTTGAAGATCTATGTGTAGAACAAGTGGTGGTTAATGCTTGTGATGATAAAGTGGATAAAAAGGTTATAGGTCTTTTAGAGCAAAGAGTTGAATGTTTAAACCTAATAGATAACATAAAATCCTCCTAAGAAACAAGAGACTAAGATATTACCATGTGATTCTGATAGTCCTTCAATATTTATTATACCATTTGACAAAGCGGGGGATAATGGCTCATGTTTGAAGAAAAGAAAGATGAGTTTAGAGGAAATCAGACAACTTATTCAGAGGAGAGCCCACAACGATTCTATAGACATGCGAAGGACAGTAAAGAAGGTATGGACCCGACATGTCAACTACCATGGATATATTGGAAAATCGATGGGAAAATATGGATTTAAAATGTCAACCATTGATTCAAGAGACATGGAGATCATGAAAAAGAAAATAGAGATTCAGTATATCTACTATCGAGCATTTATTGGTAATATGATAGGAAAATGTTCAATTCAACCACCATAAGTGGTCTCAGGTATTTCTGATTGAAGACGTTAAACTTAGCGCTAACTGGAGGCAACTCGAGAACTTTATGGGAGTGTTCACTAGATACCCTCACAAGACTACAACTCGTCCACTTGGGTCTACCGAGGGGTTCAAAAGCTTGTTGCATATGCTTAATGCAACCGTGATTTCTACGAAAGTGAGTTTTACTTCTTTTATTAGTTTTTGTGTCTTTTGTTTTATTTTTTTAGTTACTTCAATCATGCACAAAACGCAAGCACTTAAGTGTGGGGAGGAGCAAGTCCCTTACTGAAGACTCTCACTAATAAGCAGGTTTATGTACTCGTTCCTTATTTGTTTATTCATTATCATTATGGTTATTAATGTTTAAAATCATACATTATGGACAATGTATCCCAAGTGTGGGGATAAAGGGAAGAATCGAAAGAAACACTTTTGTAAAATTGAGTAACTTTAAAAAAATCTTCTAAGTAAACTTAAGTGTACATGAAACTTAAAATTTTGCATACATGGTTAATTGTTACTATGTGTGCATTGATGGATCCCTTGGCATGTTTGTTTTCCTAATTGAGTAATGCATCCTAATCATGATCTTCATAAAAGTAGGTGAAAGTCCTAGGTGGGTGCAACAAACCAATTGTAGAGAACATACATGCTACGCATTTTTTACCTCTTTCCACCGTTTCCATGAGAGTTGAGCCTAATCAAAGACTCATAGTATACTATGAGTTACTTTATTTATTTTCCTTAAGAGGAAATCCACGGTGTGCATCCGAGTTAGAACTCGTGTAATTGATACATATCAAGATTATAGACCAATGTTTAAATATGATAGAGGCGTTAGGATTGAACCATTTGTTTAAACCATTCTTTTCAATTCCAAACCAACAAAATCTCCCTATAAACACCATGTTGAGCCCAACTTGTCATTTCAAGCCTAAACAATAAACCCAAAAGCCTTAGTTTTTTATGGAACCTTAGAGGATGAAGTCCAAGCCATAACATATTTGGAAGAATCATGTCAATAGCAGTTCAATCATAGTAAGGTTATTCTTGAGAAAAAAAAGAGAAATGAAAAGAGTTAAATATGAGGTCAAAATGACCAAAAAATACAGCAACAAAAAATAGGATGAAAAAAATATACAAGTAGTGCAAGCAAAAGAATAAGAGTGGTAAATGATACAACTATTATGTTTAAGTTGAATTTCCTTCTCCGTTAGCCACTCTAAAATCCATTTTAATCCCACCTTAAACCCTAGCCTAAAATTACCATCCAAGAAAGACCTCTTGATTTTTGTATTATATTGTGTCAATTGATGGTGATTTGATTAATATACGAGCTTATGATTAGTAAGTGCATTCGTGGTTCTAGAGCTCCATAAACACTAGTATATCATCACTAGTTCACAAAATAAACCGAGATGAGTGTTTATTGTGAGGAATGTGAATGCATGAATGTCTGAAATAAAAGGTGAGTAGATGCCAACCAAAGATTTCAAATGCATATAGTATTGAATGATTAGGTTTTGAACATTACATCATGAAGTTAAAAACTAAACATATATTGGGATCTTACTTGTTCAAGGTAGTGATAACGTGGCATGTGTGCTTAATTTGGGAGAAGTGTGCAAGTTAGTTTGTTTGAGGACAAACAAAAGGTTAAGTGTGGGGATGTGATCACGTGTCAATAATCTAGTGTTTAATTGATCTAAATACTTGATTTTATATCATGATTATGGTGAAACAAGTTCAAGTTGTTTGTGTTTTGGATTATAGGTTATTAGAGCTAAAGTATGCTTATTTTGGATAAAAAGATGCAAAACAGGAAACGAGAACTAAACTTGGTGAAACGTGAAAAGTATGGATGAAACGGGATGGAAATCGGAGTTCGAGAAGTGAAGAAATGCAAAAACCGAAGGTTCAAGACCATGGTAAATTAAAATGATAAAATAGACTTTAATTATCTAAGTTTTAGCTTAAACATGTCAATAGGGGTCAAAATGATAAAATTTTAGGATGTTTCTAAGTATATTAAATGTGTTTGATTCAACATGATTAAATAACACTTAAAATACTATAAGTTGAATGTGTTACATTATAATATATACTTTGCCAAAATATAATGTATATTTCGTTTTGCAGGATCAAATTTCAAGTCTACTTTAATATGCGAAATTTAGATAACAGATTACACAGTTAACTACTTTGTAAAAGGCTCCAAATCAAGTTGAAAAAGACGATTCGGACGACGGGATGAATAACGTATTGTATAACTAGATTAAGTTTGTTTTGTAGTAGTTAAATCAAGCCGTTTAAATAGTGTATTAGAGTTAACCTACTTATGTTTAAGTTAAACAATATTTAACCTAGCTACTTTTGTTTAAGTTTTATGACTAGATTATTTAATATTATTTGTAAATGTGAAAATTATATGTTATTGGGAAATCTAGATTTATTTTTATAAAATTTGTATGTTATGTGGAAATCTAGATTTATTTGTATGTAATACTGGAAATTAATAAAAATAAAATAAACAAAGTTTTTTTTAATATAAACAAGTAGCGGCGAATTATTAGCGGTGACAATAATGTTATTAGCAATGACCAATTAACAACGATTCGGCCACCTAATAGCGGCGACTATTGTCAGCACTAATGCTCAAAAATTTTGTAGTGACTTAATCTAATTTTTTTTTGAAAAGATAGCAAGCCTTACATGTGTCCTTCTAGTGTTATAAATAGAAGAACATTTTGGTCATTGTTTTAAATACATGAGCTAATTGTGTTATATACGTTCATTGTGTCATATATTTAACATTATTTGTTATATGTATCTCTCATTGTATTTTACATTTCAGATTATTTTGTATTATTATTGTTATTGTTACTATAGATTATATAAACTTGTTATACATAATTGTGTTTTATAATTAGAGATGCACAATAATATATTATAACCAATGTATTTATCAAAACTCGTAATGTTAAAATAACATAATTATAAGTACAACATTTAAGAATTCGGTTTATTCAAAAACCGATTCTTTTATCGAAATTCATATTAAAAGTCGTCATTTGTCTTATTCAAATTTTAGGTTTTTCGAACCAGATTTGAATAAACACCCAATTTTAAGCAGTGACGCTTTTTTTGTGTTTAACAATAGGCGTACAATTACGCATAACATTTTATTTTTGTAGAAAGCCTGATGTATAAAAACTTCTATTTATATATAATAATCGCCTAAAGGAAAAGGATTTAATTACCTTCCAGTGGTAGGTTGAAGCACCTCGTATCGAGTGTTCCTTTAATACCAGCTGCAATTTAAGAAATGGGTTAATAAATATTTAAATTGATATTATTGAAAATTAGAAGTGAAAAAAGTTGGAAAAAATAGGCTTAATTAATACTTACGGAGTTTTCATATGCGAGTTGAAGTTGCAATGCTTTTTCAAGTGCAATGATAACCCGATCTATGTGAGGGCGTTGTAGTCGTTGGTCTTTCAAGCACCAATACGCTGCTTCCGAAAACACTTTTAACGCTTTCGGGTCCATTTGGTTCTTTATATCGGGATGGATGATCTCATTAAGCGTTCCATTTTCATAATGGGATTTGGCCAATCTAGCTAATACCACCGTTTCATTTGATCTGTTGTCTCGGGAAACTGCTTTCCTTCCACTCAGGACCTCAAATAAAACCACACCAAACGAGTACACATCCGACTTGTGATTAACAGTTGAAGACCCTACATATGTTGGGTCTACATACCCCATCGTGCCACATGCAAGGTCAAGGACGAGACCATGCCTTCGAGCTGCTGCCTGCATAATGGAAAGCTCAAAACCACATAGTTTTGGCTCCCACTTGTCATCTAACAAAATCTTACAGCTTTTGACATCACGGTGTATGATGCTAAAACTGCGACCCTCCTCATAGTGGATGTAACTGAGTGCGCGTGCAATACCAAGACAAATGTGCAATCTTCGAGTCCATGTGAGCGTAACATGGTCACTTAGGTATTGGTCAAGACTTCCCTTGGCCTTACAGTTGATTATGATGACTTTCTCTTCATTCTCATCAACAAACCCAACAATAGAGGTGACATATTGATGTTTGAGACTAGAGAGCCTCATAACCTCCGTAAGAAATTCTTTGGTTCCATGCCCAAGCCTACGATCCAACCTCCGTGCAACGATATCAATCAATTCTCCGGACCTTAAGATCACCAGTCGCCCCTTGTATTCTTTTCCGAATACACCTTCTTTGATGAAATTTTTATCAGCAAAATTGTCGGTAGCGGTTACTACATCCCTGAGGGGAATTTTGAGGTGATCAAACGTTTCGTTAAAAGAAGACATATATGATCGATGATCGATCGATTTGTGTTTATCAAGTCAAAGAGCTAGAGGTGGATGAATCGAATTGAATGTGATGGAAAGAATGAATCAAGTGCTCTGTGGCATCTATTATTGTACACTTTCGGCAACCTCACCTACCCTTCCCCTTTTGACGCTTATTAATTATTATTAATTTTAACTACTAAATACTTTCTAATATTTTTACATAATGTCGATGAAACTCACTAAGCTAATAATGGAGCCGTTCGTTAGTGAAAGTCGTTTGTTTTGTCTGTCGTAAACTCATTTTTCACCATCTGCAAAACTTTAATTTTACTCCGTTACTCGTTTGCCACCAAACAAATAGATATAGTAAAAAGTATCATGCTAATTATGATATAAATCAAAATGTTGTGAAACTGTATAGAACATAAAATGATTATGATTAACTAATTTGTTGTCACAGATATCTATTACCATTTTTAAATACATTTGTATTCTTTATTTTTACGCACCCGATTTGGTGTTACTATTTCATTTTCAAAACCGTGGTAATTTTTGGTAATATGTCAAGAGCTCAAATGTCATGATTTCATTTGTTTAAGGCTTAATTTGAAGGTGTTAATTGTTTATGGATGTGAGATCGAATAATAGTCATTAAGAAATACACCTGATGCTACACGTAAAATATTATAAGCAATATTTCCTTGTAGACTTCTAAATTGATTGGCCATTATGGTCATTATTTAATAAATTAGACAACTTGCAATAGATTATATGATGATTCTCTCCTCAATATTAGTGTTATTTATTAAAAGGTATTATTTTCTGTTAATTAATATTTATTGAACAAGTCGAGTTCAAACGATAACATTGCATTCTTCAACTAAAATATTATTGTGTTGGGGTATAAGGGGCACTTGGCCTGGCAAGTATGATTTGATGAAGAGTCAAACCGAAGTTAGCAAACACGTTTTCATCCTTCTCAAAGTCAGACCGGAGTTGCGAATGGCGGTTAATGATCAAATTAACAACCAATACGACTTAATTATATAAGTCCGGTTTCATCTTTAGCACCTCATACAACTGGCAATAATGGATTTTAAAAAATAATATGAGAGAGAAAGAGACTAGATGCGTACACCTTATTATTTTCTAGAGACATTATTCACAAACCACTAACAACCTAATCACATCAATGTGAAAGGGCCGTTGGAAGTTAAAACACTTATATCAGTTGTTTGGATAGATAGGATTGATGACATCTACTAACAGGACGACCAAACAACTTTTTGGAAATACTTATAAATGGTCGTTTGGTGGAGCGAGATTAAAAATGTTGATGTGGGCATGGATGCCCCTAATTGGGGGATGTTTGGGCGACGCTTAGTGTCTGGTATTCTTAAGGGTTTAATTTTTGCAAAAAAATATGTATATTATATATGTATGTATATTTTTTTAAATAACCAACTATAGAATATTAACAATCCCAACAACAAATGCATTATTTTCATCTATTAAACCTTAAAGCCTATTAACATTTTAATTAGTTTAATCAACTACTATTTATCCAATCTAAACTTATTTAAAAAAACAATAGAAAAATCTCATAATTTGTTTATGTAAGTAAATTAGATTATTTTATTACACACTTACACTAAGTATAACAATATATAGTCGTATAATAAACTTTTACTTTTTATATTATGGGTTATTTTTTCTACTCGATTAGGTCTAAAAGTTTATTAAGGATTATTGAGGATGCAGGGCCGTGGGTGTGGTGTAAGTATGGTGAAACCATTTTTTTCCATTGAAATAATGAATAAACATGAAAAATAATAATAACTAGTACTAAGCCCCCGCGTTGCTGCGGGAGGCGTAAAATCATACAAAGTAACAAAAATATCCGCACCACCGTTAGCGGTCAACAAAATCAAAAAACCTCGTATTAAAAAAATAAAAACAAAAAAATAAAACTGAATTGAAGAATAGACGTAAAAATATTAAACCGTACACGTGAAATGTAAAATATTAAACAAAATAAATAAGTCAAATTAGCACCACTCACACGTTGCGACGGGGCCGCTAAGTGGTAAGAAATGGGCTTAACAACTTTGAACCGCACGTGCACGTTCCGAAGTGTAACTCTCAAAATATAAAACGAAACATAAATGGAAATTTTGTTAGAGATGAAAATTATAAGGTAACAAAGTTGAAAATGAAATTTTATAGGATTAAATTATAAAAAAATGTAAAAGTATTTGATATAAAATAAAAAATTATATGATTGTACCATATGCATAAAATTTATACATTTAAGTTAGTAGTTAGAATATATATAAGAATATATATAATAATATAAGAGCCTGATATTGCTCTTTTAATATGTTAATAGCTCAAAAGTTTTGATTTCACGCATTCATTGCGAAAGAGGGGGGTTTATCTCACTGCTAGAAAACAGCACCGTTTGCTACGCAAATTTGCAACACAAAATTTTGTGTCATAAATTTTGGCACAGTTGCGACGCATATCCTACAAAAACAGAAACCCTATATTTTCAATACACTTCCGACAAGAAAGTAACAAAACAAAAAAAAGCTCCGGATTTTGTCGTAATTGTGTAGCAAAAAAAGCGACGCAATTGTAACCAAAGTTAATTAAAATCAAATTAATCAATAGTTGAGTCACAAAAGGTAGCAAAGCTAATTTTAATATTGTTATCAGAGTTGATACGTATTAATTTAGAAAACAAATCATTAAAGCGTTTTAAAGTATTTTATTATACAATAATATTATTAATGGTACAAATATTAATAATAATTAATTACTAGTAGTCAATGAAAATAACAATGCGTCGTAAATGTGTAACAATTTGTGACGCATTTGCGACAAAAGAGAAGTAGATGTAGTAATATAAAGTCAGCAATATTAGTAATTAATAAGTAATATTTATTATGTTATTATTGTTATAGGTATTATTGTTATTATATTAATATTTTTATTTTTATTAATAAAGTAGTAAATGAAAATAACAATGCGTCGCAAATGTGTAGCACTTTGCAACGCATTTGCTACAAAAAATAACTAAATATGAAAAAATAAAGTTAATAATATAGTAGATAATAATAATGATAATAATAATAAGAAAATAATAGCATAATAATAAAGTTAATAATATTGATGATAATAAAGCTAGATATAATAATTATGGGGTTGTTATTTTGATTATTAAACAAAGTAGTTAATGAAATAACAATGTGTCGCAAATGTGTAACAGTTTACGACACATTTCAGACAAAAGATAAATAGACATAATATAAAGTTAGCAATAATAGTAAATAATAACAATAACATAACAATAATAAAGTTAATAATAATAATTATAATAATAAAATCAGTAATAGTTATTGTGTCATTGTTGTTATAATTATTATTCTTATTATGTTAATATTTCATACATTAATAAATGCAAGGCATTTGCAACAATAACTAAACACGATTATACAAAGTTAATAATAACAGTAAATAATAATTATAATTAAGTTAATAATAATAATGATAAAAATAAAGTTAGTTATAATTATTATGGTGTTGTTATTATGATTATTAAACAAAATAGTTAATGAAATAACAATGCGTCGTAAATGTGTAACGGTTTGCGACACATTTTGCGACACATTTGCGACAAAAGATAAGTAAAGATAATACAAAATTAACAATAACAGTAAATAATAATAATAACATAACACCAATAAAGTTAATAATAATGATAATTATAATAATAATAAAATTAGTAATAGTTATTATGTTATTGTTATTATAATTATTATTTTTATTATATTAATATTTTATTTATATAAATAAATGCACAATAACTAAACATGATCATATAAAGTTATTAATAATAGTAAATAATAATAATAATAATAATAATAATAATAATAATAATAATAAAGATAGTTATAATTATTATGGTGTTGTTATTATAATTATCATAGAAATAGTTAATGGAAAAAACAATGCGTCGCAAATGTGTAGCAGTTGACGATGCATTTGTGACAAAAGATAACTAAACATTCAAAAATATTCTTTAGTTGGAAATGCAAAACAATTTGCTACACATTTGTGACAAATACTAAAAATGTGTTGCATATGCGTAGCATCTTACTACACATTTGTGACAAAATTAAATGAAGATTTAAAAATGTTTAATCGGTCGCATATGTGTAGCATCTTACTACACATTTGCGACGAAACTTAAAGCTTTGTCGCAAATGGGTAGCAAATTATTTCACATTTCCTACATATTTCTCGCATTCTTATGTTGTTATTTCATTTTTTGAGGTTCACGGGTCGTTTTATCGGTTCTATCTTTCATACAACTTCATTATACATCAAACACATTTATTTTACAAATTTATACATACTATACATGTACGTACCTACAGGTACAACATCACAAACCACTTTTGGGAATTCTCTTCTGTGGTTATATAAGCACACACGCATATGTGTGTATACATCAAGAACACTATAACATACACTAACACCATCTCACAAATGCAAATACACACGTCATCTCACACTATAACACACACACACACACTAACGCATGAACACTAACACGTACACAGATAGATATGTCTCATCTACACAAACACACATGTTGTATATATCTACATGAATACATGCATATAAAGAAAAACATCGTGTATGTACGTGATGTAATGTATCTGTATAGTATATGTACGTGTGCTATTGTATGTATACGTGTGTGTAAATGTATATCTATGTATATATGTCACTAATAAATAAATAAAATAATAATAATTCTAATAACATAATAATAATAATGATAACGATTATTATAATATAGTAATAATAATATAAATATAATAACAACCATTCTTATGACTATATATATTTACTATTATAATAATAATAATTATTAATTAATTAATTAACTAATATTATTAATTTATTATCATACTTTTGTTGGAATTGCATCTGTAGTTTCCAACCCTTTTCCGACGCATATAAAAATATTATTTTTTATTTAAAACTCTACAGTTCACACTTGATTCATATCACTTATTCATTTCTCCTTTTTCATATCACCACCGCTCCACTTCCATCTGAAACCCTAGGTGGTTCCATCACATCTTTCTCTCAAATACGCAACCTGTGGTTGCCTTGAGAACTTCCACCGTCGAGAACCCGCCACCGTCACTACGACACACTTCAAGAGATTCTAGTATCCCTTGCGATGTGATTTTCTTCAAGAGATTTTTGCAGCGCTTGCTTTCATCTACAGAAAGCTAGGGTTTGAGACGAGTGTTACATATCTCCTACGAGTTCGTTTACAGGTTCGTATCTCGTATATTTTGTCAAAATTGGGGGTGGGTTTAGGGTTAGGGTTTTTTCGTGTAGGTTTTTAAATTTGTGTATAGATGGTGAATTGATTAAGTGATCCCCTTTTCTTTTTAGTAAATCTTATGCATCCTTGGACCCAAAACTATTTATAAGTTTTGATTAGTTGGGTTTCAATGAGATGCCATCGTGGAGTTCCTAACCTAGTTGTTTTTTTTCATTTTATACATCACAGGTGAAGTTATCTTGGATATCTTTTAGTGTGATATGTCTCACATTTTATTTTTTTGTTAGAATTTTATGGAGAGAAAAGGGGAAAAGAACGAGCAGATGCACACATGTGGTAAATTGATAAAAGTCAAAGTATATTAAGTGGATATTTTCTTAAGTCGAATATAATTGTATGTGTGACGCATTTTGGATGAAGCCACATGTGATTGTCTGTCTAATTCTATATCATGACTATTTCTTTGAGCCTTTGACGTAGAACATTAGATAATTGCTAAACTTTGTGGTGCCCTTTTATCGTATTTGTAAAAAAATGTATAAATCAATAGTACTTCGGTTTGGGGCGCACCTAACTATTATATTGAAGGTAAAGTAGTATAGTTTTATTATGTTATGGTTCCATAAATTCTTCTAGAAATCAACTATTTAAGAAGTAGAAATGGGTCAAAGTAGTGAATACAAGGTGGGAATATCGTTATTGTATCGAGCAACATCTAATCTTAGAGATGCTTATAAATGTATTCATTGCTAAATGTAGTTATTATTTGCTGGTGTTTGATAGGACCGAAATGCCATATACTGGTGAGGAAGAAGAAATGGTTTAAGGACTTCTAATGAAGTAGCTAAGGGAAATGGATCTTGAAAGTGAGTGAATCAGACATGTACCTTAAATGTAAGCATGTATGTGTATATTGGTCTATGATATCTCCCAGCATATAGTTCATTCACCTTTCATTATATGATTGGCTTTTAAATGAACGTAGAAGATATATCTAATAAGCTTTGTATCTGTCAAACATTAGAAGTCTTCTTTTGATTATTTGGAGATTTTTGGTTGTTAGGTTCCTTATTGTTTTGCACTGGCTAATTTTGATTAATCTTATTGATGTAACTTACATATGTTTTGCTGTAATTTTGATGCTTTCATGTTCGCCTCCCTTTTTTCTTTGCTTTGTTTGTTACAAGTTCACCTACCTTTTAAATTGGGTGTACATTAGGTGTTAATTATTGTGTTGTGTAGGTAGAGATTGGTTTTTAGTATTCATTAACGGTTTTGTCTTAACAGCCTTGAGTTTGTGCATGGATGTTTAATCTTAACTCATGATTTTAATTTGGGTGTACATAAGGTGTTACTTGTGACATGTTTTTAGGCCAATTCGTAAGCCACTTTTCTCTTAATATTGGTGACAATATACTTTCATTTCACGACAGCAACCTAACAGCTTTTTTGTTTGCTTGCTTTTTGCAGGGTGATAGATATCACTAGCAGCTTCCTTCCGGATAATAAGAACGGCATGAACAATCCATGTCGTGATTGCGAGCAGGGAATAAAACTAGTTTGAGTTTGTAATATAGGTTTTGGTAATATATTTGAATTTGTAATAAAGGTTTTGGTATTATATTTGAATTTGTAGTACAGGTTTTGGTATTATATTTGAATTTGTAATACAGGTTTTGGTATTTTATTCGAATTTGTAACACATGTTTTGATATTTTATTTAAATTTGTAATATAGGTTTTAGTATTTTATTTGAATTTATAATACAGGTTTTAAGCCAAAAAATCCAAATTATTCTGCATTTTTCAAACAGAATTTCTAGGATTTTCCAGTTTTCTTTTAATAAATTTTTTAGTCACAAATGCATCGCAAACATTAAACACAATATCCAAATGAAATAAATATATGTCGCAAATGCGTCACGAACATTAAAAACAATATTCAAATAAAAATAAATGTTTGTCGCAGATGTGTTGCAAACATTAAAAATGATAATTAAACAAAAATGAATGTTTGTTGCTAATGCGTCACAAACATTAAAAATATGTGTTTGTCACAAATGCGTCGGAAACATAAATAGCATTAACAGAAAAGTATTAAGTTAATTATTTTGTTAAATTTTATGTTTATGTTAACTTAGTAAATAACAATTAGGAGGATGCGTGGGAAATGCGTAGCTAGTTCTGACGTACTTCTTTTGTCGTAATTGTGTCGGTAATTGTGTTGCAAATATGTCACAAACTATTTGCCACGGGGTATTATCCGACAAAGTAGTTTTGTCGCAAATGCATAGCAAATTACGTTTTCCTACGCATTTGCGTCTAAAAAACGTGTATAAAATTTGTTTTTTCTAGTAGTGTATGTACGTTAAACCGAGAAACAATCATTAGAAATAAAGTTAATTACATGAATGGTCCATGTGGTTTATTGAAAATAACATGTTTGGGTATTAAGGGTTTTTTTGTAATTGGTTGAGGTATTGTATTTTCAATTTTGTAACGAGAATGTGTATTAAGAACAACGGACGTTAGTTTTTTTGTTAAAATAAAATAAAATGACTAAAATACCCCTAGAGGGACTACTTTAGTAATTTTATATGGTTCTTTTATTCAGGAACTATTTGTGTAATTACCTATAAGTTAGAAAAATCCAACCCCCACCCACCATCTAGCTACCCACCCTCACTACCATCTATCTCTGTCGGCCATCGGCCACCAGGCGCACCACCCAACTCTCCTGAGCCACCAGCCCACCATCAAACACCACAACCACCACGAGGACCACCATCATTACCAATATTACTGCATCATCACCCCATCACATCATCACCACCATCACCATCATCGCATCATCACCACCTTCGCATTATCACCATCATTGCAACATCACTATCATCATCACCACCATCTTCACCATCGCACCGTCATCATCATCTCACCAAAATATTATACAAGTTGAATAAATAAAATATTATATAAAATAAAATTTTCATTAATTATCAAACAATATTTTAAAATAAAATATGATGAAATTATGTATAAAGATTATAAGTAATAATACATTAAGATCAACTTTTTAAACTTTTGTTTTTTAACGTTTTTTTGTTTTTCTCAATATAAATGTAACCATTTTGTTTCAAAACAATTCATTTAAAAAAGTAACATTTTAAAATATTTCTTTATTACAATTTTCAATTTTAATTATTTGCTTTATAAAAAAATACTTTTTAAAAACATTAATTTTAAAAATATTTCGTATTTTTTAAAATATTTGATGTTTTAGAAAATCTCTTAATTCATAAGAATTTGTCTCTTTAGAATAATATTATTAATTAAATATCTTAATTTTTTTAAAAAAATTATTTGTAATCTAAAAGAGAATTAAAGAATATTATCAATAATTAATATAATTATTAATTAGTAGAATAGAAAAGCGAAAAAATTTTGGTGATGAGAAATGTAATGATGTCACGTGTCACATGTAGTTACGTTTTACTAGAGTAAGATTATCAATTTTTTTATTGCTTGTATCAAAGCTTTAGTGGATTGTATCTATTTTTGCTTTTTATTATTTTCTCAATATAACTCTAATATTTTAACGAATCAGGTTGTATGACATATGTTTGAATGATTGCTTTGTATTTGTGTGTTTGATTCAATTTACAATAACCTGGGTTGGATATTAGGTACTATTATAAAATTAAAGCGGAAATGAAATGAGGAGCACAACTAAACTAATAATGTTTGTCTAAACTTTTATAAATACTAGTTATTCAAAATTCAATGGACATTGAATTCAAGGGCATGACATGACAAAGCCATTTTTCAAAGAAAAAAACTTCATAGGGGTCGAAATTCGATGCCATATACAAAAAGACCAGACATGGTTCCTTCATAACATCTCAATTTCAAACTCATAGGAAGATGATCATCACCGGGCTTCATGTTACTTGAGTTGAATTCCCACACAATAACTTCCATTAATCCATCTTCTCTTTGGATGGGAACCCTTCCATTACCTTGTGAATTTACTACTCTTGGAGGTCTAAAATAAAGAAACTTTAACTCTTTGTTTTTTCTAAGGAGTTCATCCCGCACCTTCACCGGACACTGCAATCCATGACATTTTGGTGATAGCTTGAATACGAGATAACATGCATAATCTGTATCTAGTGACAATTTTTGGGCTTCTATCTTGCATTTGATCCTAAATTGTTGGTGTGATAAAAGCTCAGCCACCTTTTGAAATCTACATTTATGATCAATTGCATCAAGTTATTTAGAGTGAGTTGTGCATATCAGATTAAGAAAGTACAAAAGTTGGCTAAAAATTCAAACCTGGATACAGGCTTAGCAAGAGATTTCCAATTGTAGCAGTACACCTTAGAAGGCGCGTATAAAACCATCTTTGCTGGAAACATGGGACATTTCTTCCCATCAGCTTTGCTTAGTGACGATAACTGTTCATCAGAAGAGTTAAGCAAGTATGTCGTTACTTAACAACAAAAGATTTTTTACTTTTTGCTACACATATACAATTTCTCTAAATATCACAACTATATTCCTTGTTTCAAATACGCATTTAAATATAAAGAAGGGTATGCGTAAGAAAAGAATTAAAAAGAGGAAAGAAATAGTATACTTTCAAAGTTGCATCATTGATGGCTCGAAAATGGATGCCTTCAAGATAGATTGCACCACCTCCACAGTAGTATCGTGACAAGCTCTCAAGTAGTACCTCAAACTCAACATCTTTCTTGCAAGGGAGGAGTCGACACAACTCTATCATCATCCACTCGTCGTCTCCACGTGTCGCGAAATACGCATGCAGGGTTTCACTCCCCATTTGGTACTTGAGGTTCACATACATTAGATTAGTTGAACTTTTTCTTGGATCACAAAATTTGAAGACAAGGTGAGCCCCATAAAGCATATTTGGAGATAAGAACTGAGTTTTTATCTTGATATGAATATTAAGATTTAAGATATTCATAATCTTCACCACTTTTTTAAATCTGCACATGTAACATATAGTCGAAGTTATTGAAACCAACTATTCATGTGCCACACAAACACTTCCATTGTAATTTAACATTCCTTTTATCCCAATATGTTACTTTTATTTATTGTATAAAAGTTTAGATACAATTAAAATTACATATCGATCATCTATTTCTATTCCCATAACTCATCTACTTGTTATTGTTGAGATTTTATATACTAGAAATGAGATAACACTCTTTCAATTCATGAGAGAAAGTGCTTTAGTAGAGTAGTGAGTTCCATACACTCACTAAAGTATATATATACGACCAATTACATATTGTAGTATGCATGCATAGTTAATATTTAATCTCCTAGCATGCATCCTTTTTGCCGTAGTCTATCAGTAGATTAACAAGCCTCATGTATGCATCTTTAGGGTGTTTACAAGTTTCTGATTTAGAAAAAAATTGTAAGAGAAATGAACCAAAACACAATTCACATATTTGCACATTTTATCTTTTTGCCCATTAATGTTCAAATTTACAATTTTACATGTCATGTATGCATTTTTTGCATACATTCAATACTATATATGTGTTGATGAAAACGGATCATTATCAAGCAAGCGGTAACACTAATATTTAGTGCTATATATGTATGCATCTCCTTGGTAACACACGCTTGTAATAATAAAGAGAAAAGATGGTACACGTACCTTGAGTTTTGAATAGTAATGCGCTTATTATATAATAAGTTGTTTCCAAATGAAAACATTGTCGCTGACACCATCTCGTTTCTTTCTCCATTGCTACTTACTGATAAGCACTGTTACACAAAACAAACGAAATACAATTAATCAGTTTTTTTATATTTTTTATCATTCATCACTTTAGTTGGGAACACTTAACTAAACGATATATTTAAATTAAAAGAAGTGAAAATTGGTGTAGTAAAACTGAGCAATGAGAATGAGTTGATTACCACTTTGTCATTTTGAAGGAGGATTCCTTTGGAGAACATCTTGTAGAGATCTTTGTTGCTTAAGTTAGAGTACCTCTTAGGGTTTGTTGACATCTGGACTATTTCTTTATAGTCTCTAGGTAGTTTGGCCTCCCATATTTCAATATCCTCCTACATACAAGGAAGAATTGTTGTTGAATTGAGTCCATTTTCATTTTGCTATATGATCTCATCCAAGAATTTCCATTATTATATCCAACAATAAATGGCTTTAATTAAAAAAAATCAATAAGTAGCTAGATGTATAAATAAATAAATAATTCTTTCATTGTTTGTTTATCGCTTTCTTGATTCACTATTTCTTTAATGGATATTCAAGTTTTTTATTTTAAGAGGAAAACAAGTCACGTAAATAAAAATTACTTACTTGGAATTCTAATGCTTTTTTTAGTTGTAATGCCACCGTACTTGCTGTTGGCCGTTTTTTTCTGCCATCATGTAAGCACTCATACGCAATCTTTACGAAAGCAGTTAACGATTTTGACACAATTTTATCTTTTATACCCTCAAACACCAACTCATCAACTCTTCTTTCTTCATAGTAATGTTTAACCAAATTGACAAGTGACCAACTACGTGTATCCTTATGGCCTTGTACAATAGCCAATCTTCCGCACATCAGCTCAAACAAAACCACACCAAGTGAATATATATCAGATTCCCTCGTTAAGAACCCGCTTGTTACATATTGTGGGTCAACGTAGCCCATTGTGCCGCAAGCATCATCGATCACAAAGTCAATTTCGTTACTTAATGAAGTTATTATGGACAACCCAAAATCTGCAATTTTTGTTCTCCAACCATCATTTAGTAGAATGTTGGGGGATTTTATATCCCTATGTATCACAGGAGGATCAGCTTCATGAAGGAATTCCAACCCAATTGCAACATCAATAGCGATCTTAAGTCGTTCGGTCCACTTAAGACTGGCATCTTTCATATGTAGATCCAAACTTCCTTTAGAGGCATACTCATAAACAAAAATCTTTTCATTATTTTCAATACAATAACCTACAAGACCAATAATATTCTCGTGCTTATACTCAAAAAGAATTTCGAGCTCTGTCAGAAATTGTTTATCTCCTTGACCAAACGATCCATCCCACCGCTTAACGGCAATAGGAGTACGTCCATTAGCATGTAAAATTTCTCCTCTATAAACCCTCCCAAATCCTCCATTTCCAATTAGATTGTTAAAGTTTTGTGTGGCCACTTTTATGTCTTCAAATGACATGCGGAGGTTGTCCTTGTGAGTTTCCTGTTGATTATGAGACTATCAATTTGAGGATTTTTTTTAAAAGGATATCAAACTTCTTATCCGGCTTAATTTTGTTAATATATGGAAAAAATAATGAAAGAACATGTCATACTTTTAGGGGTCTGCTACGTCACAGGCGCCACTAGCAATCTAATTGCACACCATTTACAAATGTTTGCTTAAGGTCGAGTTTAAAGGTTAAGCTTGTGTCATGGCCCCATATTTTTCAATTGGGTGTTTAAGGATCCATGAAATGGTCGTCTGAAGGTTAGGGCTTGTGTCTTAACCCCCACACCTTAAACGACTGTTTAAGTTTTCGTCAAACAGTCATTTGAGTACGAGGGTGGCATATTTGACTATTTGGGTGGTGTGGGTATAGTAAACATACTTTTATTTGCATCACAATTCCCATGTTTCTTTTGATATAAGAATGATCGAAAATGAAAACTACTTTAACTAACCTGGAAGTTTAATGCTTTCTCAAGTTCTTCGATGATGGCTTTCATTTTCGGACGCTCTACTTGCTTTTCGGCCAAACATTATACCCAATTTCTAGGAATGTATTCAAAGAATCTTGATTGGGTCCTTTACTCAGTGTAAAAGTATTTTCTTCCTTTAAAATAGGATCTACCAAGTCTTTTATTGTTCCGTTCTTAAAGTGTTCTTTCACAATGGGTGCAAGACCCCTTTCATTTTTGTTTGTGTATACAGGATCATAAGCTAATGTACCAGACAGAATCTCAAATAATACTACCCCGAAAGAGTAAACATCAGATTCTTTTTTTAACTTACCTAACCTTTCATATTCTGGATCCAAATATACTTGTGTGCCGGCAACATTCTTGGTGTTAAGAGTGCTTTTTGTATAATTGAGTGGGTGGAGTTTGGAGAGTCCAAAGTCAGCAATCTTCGCTTCCCATTTCTCGTTTAATAGAATATTTGCACTTTTTATGTCACGATGGATAATCTTTTGTTTGTTGTACATGGTGGTATGCATGTAATCTAGTCCACGTGCAATATCAATGCAAATTTTTAATCGTTGCACCCAAGTGAATTTAGTCATCTTTCCTTCGCTTCCCAAATAATCATCAAGGCTGCCATTAGAAACATACTCATAGACCAGGATCATACGAGGAGGTTCATGAGAGAAGCCATAAAGAGAGACTATGTTGGGATGCACACAACTACTAAGTGCTTCTATTTCTGTAATGAACCCTTGCTCTCCTTCTTTGTCATCTCTTTTGAAGATGTCTTTTATAGCTACAAGGCTACGTCTCCTAGGAGCATCTGCTTCCTTATCGCCATTCATTACAGAAGAATCAAAGTGCTCAAGTTCCGCTTTATACACGACACCATATCCACCAAACCCAATGCGATATTTTTCGGCAAAATTTTCAGTGGCTAACTTTATATCATCAAATTTAATCTTCAAGTGTTCCAAATCTTTCCCCTGCAACATCATGTTCTTAGAGGAACATTAAGCCCAAAAATGCTAGTAATTAAGAATCTAGTTTAAGATGTAAAAATAAATTATGATACAACGTAAACTAGGCCAGATAAAGTTATATGCCCTCAATTAGAGAAGTGTTCAAGTCTTACTTAAGACATGAAATTTTCTAAACTATAGTATAATAGAATTAGATTAGTGTCGTTATAAAAATATGTTGACGCTTGTACCTTTTTCGTTCCTATTTAGAAATTATAAACTTTCCATAAGCTAGACACTTAAAATTAAGTTATTTTTTACCGCAATAGGAACTATTAGGTAATACTTGAACTCACGCGTGTCAATGTTGCATAGAATTAAGTATGTCACAAGTATATGGTCAAAATCTTAATATATTGTGAAATAAATGTTGAATAACATAAATGATAGATAAAAGATCACAATCTATGGACATAGCTAGATAAAACTAAGCTCATCATGAGTGCATGTTATGAATTTGAGAGAACACCATATTGTTGTAATATTGTGCTTTGACAAACTCGAAAAGTAATTTAAAAACAATGATCACGATCTATATTATAAACCTAGTCAAGTATATAAAGAAAATAATATATATCATAACTAAAAGCATTGATAGTAGATTTCTTATTTTTATTCATATAGTTACACTAAAAGTTACTATATTTTCTCTCATTTTCAATTAAATAATATTTTTCATATCCTTATCATTACTTTATCCCTTTTCCTCCACTTACAACCACTTTGAAAATATTTAAAAAATTATAAGAATTGAAAAGTAATTTTTTAAATGTACCAATTCATAATAATATTTTTTCTTTTATTTACTCACAAACACTTAAAAACATTTCATATAATATACCAAACACATCACATAATTTTACGAAGTTCACTGTAAATGCTCTAATAACTTAAATAAAAAGGACTCAAAAAGTCAAAACTGCAAAAAAAAACAAAAGAAAAACACCATCATGAAGTTTATAATTCTGCACGAAAAAAAACAAAAGAAAAATGTATTATTAATTTTTTAGAAAATTACATTAATGGTTCATGTATTATATTATATTATATGTAATCTAGACTTTAAAACTTACAAAACTAGTCTACATTTAATGTACTCATGCACATTTGATCACTAACATTAAATTCTTTATTTTATATGCATTTTATAAATGTTTAAACTAACTTTTAGTCTTTGAGTGCCAAAAGTACAATGTCTACACAAAAGTTTAATAAGATTTATAAAATTATATAATATAATTTATAATTAGATTTAACTGCTCTAGGAAAATTAATAAGATTTATAAAATATACTTTATAGTTATAGTCATTGGAAATTTGTTTTAATATTAAAAAATTAATAAAACTTGTGGGGGCGTCATGAAAAAATTGGAATATTAAAGGACAATATGATCAAACTTGAAACGAGCTCAGCCGCCCAGCTAAGTGCAAAGATAAGAAAAGTCATCATGTCCAAAAGCTTAATAATAATTAATGGAATAAATTACAATTCAAACTCGAAAAGAAATTTAAAAACAAATGATCATGATCTATTTTATATATGAGCAAAATAAAATATATCATAACTAATAACTTAAAAAAAGACACAAAAAGACAAATCTACAAAAAAGACAAAAGAAAAACACCATTATTAAGTTTTATAATACTGCACGAAACAAAACAAAATATATGATGTATTATAAATTTTATAGAAAATTACATAAATGATTCATGTGATCTGATCATATTGTATGTTTGGTTTTTAAACTTTAAAACTTACAAAATTTGTCTCAATTTTAATATACTCATGCACATTTGATCACTAACATTAAATTCTTTAGTTTATATGAATTATAAATGTTTGAACTAACTTTTAGATTTAACTTTGATCTTTAGGGCCAAAAATACAATGTCTACACAAAAGTTTAATAAGATCTATATAATTATATAATATAATTTATAATGAGATTGAGTACTGCTCTAGGAAAATTAATAAGATTTATAAAATATAATTTATAATTATAATCAGTAAAATTTGTTTTAATATTAACAAAGTGATCAAATTTGTGGGGGCGTCATGAAAAAGTTGGAATATTAAAGGAAAATATTATCAAACTTGAAACGAGCCCAGGCGCCCACCAAAGCGCAAAGATAAGGAAAGTCATCATGTCCAAAAGCTTAATAATAATTAATGGAGTAAATTACAATTTAAATCTATAACATTTTGTTAGTTCTATTTATTTTCTAGTGATAAAATATTTAATTTTTTTTGAAAAACAACTCCCGTATTAACTAGAATATAATAGAAAACAACTAAAGAGTTGCCCCACAAACACACCCACATTTTTTATTGGAGTGAAGACATCACTTTAACTCTTATATAGTTACCACTAGAGTATATTGAAATAACTAATTGGATCAACCCAAAAATAAATATAAATATATAAAATTAAAGTAACATAATTTAACACATTTTTTATTATTGAACTCGACTTATAAAACTAAATACAAAACATAATATTTATAATAGACATAAACAAATCATAATCCAAATCAAACATTATTTGAATAATCAACCAAATAAACTAATAATTATCTATTATAAATAACTAGATAATTTCTAATTATTTGAATCAACCTTTTGATTTCACTCATTAACTTCTTTTGTTTTATTCAAATTAAACATTTAATTATATCCTCACCCTAAGAAAAAAAAGCATATAATTACCTTCCATTGGTAGACAGAAGTACCTTCAACCGAACTTTCCTTTAATACCAACTGCAAATTAACAAATTGGATTAATACATATATATATACATATATATATATATATATATATATATATATATATATATATATGAAAGTTACTATTGAGAACAAAATGAAAAATAAGCTAGGCTTAATTACCGAGTTTTCATATGCGAGTTGAAGTTCCAATGCTTGGTTAAGTGCAATGATAACCCGATCTATATGAGGGCGTTGTAGTCGTTGCTCTTTCAAGCACCAATACGCTGCTTCTGAAAACACTTTTAACGCTTTTGGGTCCATTTGGTTCTTTATATGAACATGAATATCCGGATGTATAATCTCATCGAGTGTTCCCTTTTCATAATGGGATTTCGCCAATCTAGCCAATGGCTCGATGTATGCTTTCCTACCACTCAGGACTTCGAATAAAACCACACCAAACGAGTACACATCCGACTTGTGATTCACACTCGCAGACTCTACATACGTTGGGTCTATATACCCCAACGTGCCACACGCATCGTCAAGGACAAGACCATGCCTTCGAGCCGTTGGTTGCATAATGGACAGCTCAAAACCCGATAGTTTTGGCTCCCACTCGTCATCTAATATAATCTTCGAGCTCTTGATGTCACGGTGTATGATGCTAAAACTGCGCCCCTCCTCACCGCAGTGGATGTAACTGAGTGCACGCGCAATACCAAGACATATGTGTAATCTTCGAGTCCACGTGAGCGTAACGGGGTCACTTAGGTATTGGTCTAGACTCCCCTTGGCCTTACAGTTAGTTATTATGACCTTCTCATCATTCTCGTCACAAAACCCGACGATAGTGACGACATTTTGATGTTTTAGACATGACAGCGTCAGAATCTCTGTATTAAACTCTCTGATTCCTTGTCCGTACACAGAATCTAACCTCCGTGCGACAATATCAATGAGTTCACCAGACCTTAAACAAAGTTGCCCCTTGTATTCTTTTCCAAATCCATCTAGTCTGATGAAATTTTCATCAGCAAAATTGCTGGTAGCTGTTAGTATGTCTTTGAGGGGGATTTTTAGGTGATCAAACTTTATGTCAAAAGAAGACATATATATTCCGTATATGATGATCGATCTATTAGTGTTTCTCAATGAGAGAAAAGGTTAGAGTTAACTAGCTAGAAATGAATGGATGTGAAGGAAGATAGGAAATAAAAGAGGATAATTTAATTACCAACTAAAGCACTTGCATCTGATATGTATAGGCAAGTAGGCAACCTCCCCATGTTCGTTTTATAATTGGTGAAATACTTATGACAAGTGGTGTAAAGGCATAAAGAGCTGTACCAATAATATATATTTTCCCTCATCAATAATAATAGAGTAATATATATTTACATTTGGCTAAAAATCCAGTCTTAGATTTCATTCTTTTAAACTTTATCATTTGGTCAAGCCGTTTGTATTTTGATGTCGTAAACCGCCTACAGAATCCAAACCGTCTATGGCTGTTTGAAGAAAAGTACTTCTAGATCTATCGGTTTGACTAATCGTAGGCCCCCAAACAAGGTTATACTTTTTTTATAATGTTAATATATATAGTATAGTTTTACTTTTGTATTATAACTATGTATAGTTTTGAGTATGATATTTTATACTCTTTTTTAAAATAAACATTTTTATAGAATGCATGAATGTGTTGTGTATATATCATGAAATGGACGAGAAACCATCATGGTTAGAGCAAACCTTGACTTTTTGTTTTAGACCCGCGCATCTTTATCAGTGTAATTTTGTTAGGAGTCAGTCCATACGTGACACTTTGACCTAGTCGTCACCTCTAGGTTTTCAAAACCGTCACGTTTTGGCCAAAACGTGACGGTTAGGTTCGGTTTCTCTCAAATTCCTTACGGTGCGCCTAAATTTCCGCATTTATATTTATTAAAAAAGTAGGAAAATTTTAGGCGCACCGTAAGAAATTTGGGAAAACCGAACCTATCTGTCACGTTTTAGCCAAAATGTGACGGTTTGAATACCAAGAGGTGATGATTAGGTCAAAGTGTCACACATGGTCTGACCCTTATACACTGATAAAGATGCACGGGTTTGAAACAAAAGGTCACGATTTGCTCTAACCGTGACGGTTAAGGTACGAGGTAGCTACCACTTTGAACCGTCACGGTTGGGATAAGCCGTGACGATTTCTCGTTCATTTCATGGTATATGCATAACACATTTATGTTTTTTTATAAAAATATTGACTTTTAATAAACAAAATTATAAAATAATATACTTAAAACCATACATAATAATAACATAAAAATAAAACTATACTATAAATATTAATATTATAACAAGTGATGGTGTAATACTGTAAAGGCATAAGGAGCTGTACCACCAGCCTTAATTGATATAAAATAATGTTTATTTTCCCTCTAGAGATCAACAATCAACAATTGGCTATAAATCAAGTCTTGATTTCATTCTTTTAAATGGTAATCTTTATCATTTGGTCAAGCCGTTAGTATTTTGATGTCGTTAAAAAGGTATTAGTGCGGTCAACTAAAATCGTGATCCCTTTGACCATGATGTAATATAATCAAACAAGTTGGATATATGAAAGAAATTCAAACCAAAATAGTAATTTTAGCGAAATTTTTATATACACTAGTAAAATAATATTGCAGAGTTGTTGGTGAAGCGGTGGCGGTGGGTGCTATGGTGGCACCAGTGGCGGAGCTTGAATATATCCGTAAGGGGGATGGGGGCAAAATTAATTTATTTTACGGAGACGAACTCGAGTTTTATATAAAAATTTATACTACCCGTCCAAAAATTTAGACTATCGGAATAAAATTTAATACTACCGCCGAAGAAAAAAAGGAAACGGCGACCCCACGGCCCCTTAAATCCTCCGCCACTGGATGTCACAGATATCGGTGGTGAGTGAATTGTAAATATGGTGAAGGAATATAGAGGCATTCCAGAGGAAAGGGAGAGCAGATGGGCTTTTTTTTATTTATTTTGTTTTTCATTTATTTTCATATATGTACATAATAATTTAATAACAAAGGTGGATAAAGAGGTCCGGTACTCCAATAACATTGGTTGTTGTATATATTGACCAAGAAATATATGCAATGTGAACAAAATAAAATGATATCATCCGTATGTGAACATAATGATCCATCCAATGTTGACGAATTTATTAACTACAGTAGTTTTAGCAAACATGTGTTTTACATGTTTTTAATAAATAAAATATTAAATACAATAAAAATTATTATAAAATGATAAATTAAGACATGATACGATTAATATTATGTATGAATAATAATTGTAAATAATAAAATAATAATACGAACTTTTTATTTTTTTCAAAGATAAATTAAATATTTTGTTTTAAAATAACGTTTTAAAAATTTTTCATTTCTAAAAATTTTCTTACTATAACTCCTTTATAAAAACCTTACTTCAAAAAATCAATTTTAAAAAAGCACATAAAAATAGTTTTATTTTTTAGAAAAAATTCATTTTATAAAAAACTATCTCTACAGAAATAAAATTAATAAAACGTTCTCTTTCTTAATTTATTAAAAAAATAATTATAATTATAATGTAAAAATTAATAAATAATATTATTAGTAATTAATGTGGCTATTTACTAGGAGTGAGCTAGAAACGTAAAAAGTTTGATAAGAATAAATGTGATGTTGTGACGTGACACCCTTATTTACCATTTTATTAAAGTAGGAAAATTTACATACTAACACGTATTTAAACAATAAATAGAATTGGTGTCGTGAGAATGACCAAGATAATCTTCTTTACATGTGATGGTTTAAACCGTAGAGTATTTGTTTGCCCTTTTTAATTAAACCATTAAGATATAAGGTTTGGTTATTTGTAGTCACATTAATCCAACTCCGAGCATTCTAATCTAGAATTTTATCATTGAGTCGCGTCGAAATAGACTTAAACCCGTCGCGGAGCACGTACGGGGTCCCAGTAGTTGGTAAATACATGTGCTACTGATTATGTTATCGTTTATTAAAAAGTGATATGTGTATTAAAAAGTAAATAAATGTGTTGTTATATTAAAAGGGTTTGGTTATTTGGACACCATATAATTTTAAATCAACATACCGGTATTCTATACGTCACGTATGGGTCCATACGCCACATATAGGGTGGAATGTGAGGGAATGTTTTCATTCCCTATACGCCGCGTATAAGTCCATACATGACGTATAAGGAATGAAAACATTTCTTGACATGAACATGTCAGACGAGGTGTCACCGGAGGTCATATGCGAGGTATGGTCCATATGTGACGTATAGGTTCCAAATTTTTTTGTTAACAAACTTGGGAATCATGAAACACCTATACGCCGTATATAGATTCATACGCAACGTATAAGTTATGGGCATTCATATTCTTTTTTGTTATTTATACAAATATATTTTTTAATAATTTTGCGTCTACTATATTTATGTTATGTTTTGTAACTTGATTAACCGACAATTTTAAATCGAATAATTTTAATTTACCAATAAAACATATAAGATAAACATTTATATTAACTAAACAATTGAGATAACAATACAAAAATTAACGTAAAATGATAATATAAATAACAAAGTTTTTTTAATACAAAACAAAATAAAAGTTACAATAGTAATAATATAAAAACTATAATGAGTCTGGGTAATGTCGAGGCGATGGCAACTCCGGATGATCAATATCAGCAGTACATGCTCGCGCAATCTCGAGCTGAAACGTGCCAATCCATAAGATCCTCAACTCGATCGAGCCGATGACCCTACGGCATAAATGTCTCCATACGTGCAGCCAACCTCACATATCTGTAAATATGTCGAAGGAACTGTGGCTGAGGTGGCGGCTGATGTGCCGGAGGTTGGTCATGCGGCGATGATAATTGGTTTATATGCATGCACGTATCATAGTTAATATTACTTTTTTATATACTTTATGTATCGAATGGTATTACTTTGTTACATGTTTGAAATGTAGGTTAAACGAAGCTTAACGAACATTATTTGAGAAGAAAACAAAGGATATCAAGACTATGATTTGAAAGGTGCTGAAAATGAAGAAAACTATGCAAAGTACAGGGAGGTCGTAAGCTACGGCCTGAGGCCGTAACTTAAGGCCCTGCGCTGAGTCTGTCTGTGAACCCCGTAAGACATGATGTTAGGTCGTCTGGCTGAAGGTAGGTCGTAACCGACGGCCTATAGGCTGTAAATTACGGTCTAACGTGTTTTTTTAGGATTGGTTCAAATTTTAAAACCTATTTAATCCCTACCATTAGGGTTTCGACGAGGACTGGCCTCCAACCCCAAGAACAAATATTTGGACTATTTTGAGCCATTGGAACTCTCTCTAATCATAAATTGATCAAGGATTCATATGAGCAAAGTGAAGATTGAAGAGATTATGATGAAGATGCAAGGCTAAACCATCCTTGATCACCTCTGGGTGGATGGTTTGTGATTTGACCGTGCATGCTTGTGCTTTTACCTAGTCAAGATATAAGCTTTGATTGTGTAACAACTTTTCTTCATTTATGTGTTTGAATCATATGTTGATTAAAGATTCTTGATAGTGGATTTGATTATTGCTCATCAAGTTTTCAGTTTTACATTGTTAACCATTGAGTAATAATTAGGTTATTATCATTAATTGGTGATTGCAAATAAAGTTTCTAGATTGTGGCATTTGTCACACCCCCGCTAAGAGCGGAAACACGGGGTTGCGACGAGACGAGAATCGTCATAACACATGGTAAGTGATAGAGATGCAATAATAATAATGATGACAAACGTGTCATGACAACACCCGACAACAAAGGGACTTGTGTCGTGTTTAGTCAGTATTCACGACAACATAGCCATAAGCATAAACATGATACATAAAGCATAATACATAGATGATAACATTGTATGCAATTCCCACAACCCGGGAACAAGTTACAAAGTATAATGTTGTTTGAAATAGATACATCAATTGTTTTCAAAATGACAAGTTTGGCCCGAAAATGCATCCTAGGGTCTCCACTAAGGCAGCGCACCTAGAACCTCAGCTAGCATGATCACCTGAAAAGATATGCTCAAAATGGTCAACAAAATTGTTGGTGAGTTCGCAGGTTAAAGTAAATAAGTAATTGATGCTGTATAAAGTTGTTGCAGAATACCGTGCATACAGTTATAAGTAAGCAAAATCACATGACAAGAGCTTTACAACCAAACCTAATGACGTACACAAAGAATCTTGTCGGAATATATTCACCCAAGGCCCGTTCCTGGCTTTTGTTGGTACTAACTAGTATACCAACACGAGGGTGGGGGTATCAACCCAGTAGTACTACCAATACCTAACCGTCGGTTCCACACTGGAATTAAATGGTTGTAAGAAAGAACCACAAAGCAGACTCAAGCATGTATCAGATAAGTACCCACAAAACAGTAGCACGTTGATTCTAAGTATGTAAATTGTATGTATGTTGTACAGCATAGAAAACGAGCGAGCATACTTTTCCCCCATGTTTATAAATGTTTGCAAAGTAGTATAAACACAAAAGGGGCCACGAAACTCACTTGTTTAGTGGTAAGTATGAATGATCAAGATTCCCAACAGTTGAATGTAATGATCGGTCAAACACCTATTGACAGTTATTGTTAAGCATTAATGACGTGTATGAAGCGTATAGAAATGTTTGGTCGGTTCGGGTTGTATCAGTTCGGTCGTGGGTAGCACACACACAAGCGGACACACGCATCAGATCTTATGTAGATCCAAGTACTAAGAGCAGTCATCATTGCTTATGACATCCTTGTAAAGATCTCATTGTTATGAAGGATGGCACTTGTTAAGTATTTGTAGTTCCAAATGGGTTGTCGGTAATTGTAAAATGTTAGGTTGATTTCAATTGAAATAGTTTGTGCATGTTGATAGCGTTGACTTTAATCTTTGTGGTCAAGCAATGACACTTTTACTCATGTTACTTTATCATCATCAGGCGTTCAAGAGGAAGTTCACACTCAACATCATCAGTCACACAACAGGACCAGACGTTCGACTCAACGCTCCATTCGTACGAATCAACCCTCAATCGTGCGAATTAGCTACTTTCGTGCGATTGAACCTTCATTCATGCGATTGGACTCAGTCGCACCACACAACGCACATTCGCACAACCCAACCTCCATGCGCACGAATCAACCCTCAATCGTGCGAATTAGCTACTTTCGTGCGATTGAACCTTCATTCATGCGATTGGACTCCAGTCGTGCAAAACAAGCACAATCGCATACATTCAGTCGGTCACCTGACTCAATCGCACACAATCATTCATACGCATGACTCAATCGCATACACTCATTCGCACGCATGACTCAATCGCATACAAACACACATTCGCGCGACATGCCTAGTCGCACAACTCAGTCGCACGATTGACTTAGACGCATGATTCAGTCGCACGACTCACTCAGTCGCACGGCTCACTCAGTCGCACGGCTCAATCGCATGATAGACCCAGTCGCCTGAACTGCAGAATCGCGACTGTGGTCGGGCTGAGCAGCCCCCGAGCTGCTCTAAACGTGAGTTTTACACCACAAGGACTTCCAGAAATACTCTACAAACATGAAACACAAGCAGAAAGACCTCACACGCACCCACACGACCTCATGTGTTCGGGTTGAACTCGAACACCCGAAACCCTAGTTTGGACAGCCGTGAATAAGCAAAAAAAGGGACAACCAAGGTCGTCTACCTGCTAGAATAGAGTAGACTAAGCTGTAGATGGAGTCTAGACGACAAGAACAAGACCACGCGGGTAGAATTTGGTGCTAGAATGAAGAAGATGTGAAGAAGAAAGTGAAGAGGATGAAGAAGATGAAGTTGAAATGAGATCAAGGGCTGGAATATGGGTTTATATACCCAGCCCAAGTTCGCAAAAATGGCAAATTTTGTCCCTGCACTTAACCCTCGAGTTCCCCAAAATTGTTTCAGTTGGTTACGACCTTAAAATGTTCGTTATATTAAGGTTAAAAGCGTGTTTAATGGTAATTGATAGTTTAAAAATGGTTTTATTAATGATAACGGTTGAAATTAAAAATGATATATTTTGTGGTAATGGTGACGAAATTTATAAAAAGTTTATGCTTAGCACACATTCTCGGAGGAAGTACATGCACAAGGAAATAAAGCAGACATGATTCCTTAAAGCAGGAGTTCATAAAGAAGAGGAAGAATAATTAAAATAATTCTATGCTTATTTATGTCGTAAGACGGACCTTAAGGTGATGGATGTCACAGCATTTGTTAGTTTACTAGTTAATTTACATAATCAATTATTAAGTTGGTAATTACCTTTCAACATACGTGATAAACAAGTTATGTCTATATGACTTCAAGATTAGGTAAAACATAAGTTGTGTATTCAATTACATTCCTGAAACCCGGTTGTGATTCCTTTCATCTCAATAGTTCTAAACCAGGTCCAAGTTTTCGTTTTGTTTATTAAAGTAATCATTTTGAAGTTAATTTTAGTCATCTCTAATTTGCAGTCTAGTGACAACAGTAAGTAAGTAATTTTTGAATCAGTTACGTGTGACACCATCCACGGACTCCTCGTGGAATCAACACCCTGTTTACCCTAACTAGTTAAGGTATCTAGGAATCATAAAACAAACAAATTATTTTCTTATTTGATTGGGTCTTCGACACCGATCAAGCGGCTCGTCATGTGATGGTTGATCGTGCAAAAGATGCTCCTACTGCTGCGGTCATCAACGCCGAGCTGTTGTACAGGTGTCGGCTGCCAGATCTCCCGAGGTAGAAGAAAGAACTGCCACCCGAAAACTGGCGTATAATACGCATGTCGAATAACGTACAACGGTCTAATCACACCGGCTCGATCGAAGGAGATATGTCAGCAAGATACCAAGGAAGATAACCAAAAGATTGTGCATCGATGATAATACGAAGCAAAATACTCCGCCAAATATCTTGTCAGGTTGCACCTGGTCCCAGTAAGCAAACAATATAAGTAAAATAAGTCGAGAATGACCCACCACTCCTAACTCTTGCCACATCTCATGATGGATATGACGATCATGTGATGCAAGTAACGAATGAGAGGATCTCTAATGCTAGTGACCCTACCCTTAGTCCTTTGAAATGTACCTCTGACATTCTAAGGCCACCAATATCTCAATCTAGTCTCCTCAATCTCAGTAATACCGTCAGTGAATAGATGGGTAACAGTCTCTGGCTCAAAGTAAAGTCCCGTGATAACAAAACGGACCTCCGGCATTCTAAAGCCACCAATCTCTCAATCGAGTATCCTCAATCCCAGTTATACCCTCGGTGAATAAAGGGGTAATAGTCTCCGGCTCAAAGTAAAGTCTCGAGATAATGGCATACTGCTTAATGGAAATCTTATGTGAATGTCCACATATCCTAAATGAAATCTCGGAACGCTGATCATCCTCCTCCATCTCATTAGGATGAATATAAGTAGAGGTGGAGAAAACTCCACTGTCAGCTCTCGATAAGAAGGAAAGTACGCGATCTCAAACAAACGAGTCGATGGTGTATCGTCTCCAATAATACAAGTAAGTCTGTTGCGCTATCCAAGATCAGCCATCACCTACCAATCGAGGGATTTTTGACGACCAATCGTCATACGTATGAATTTTAAGCACTTCGCATGCTCAATGGAACCGAGCTCAAACTGTATCCAAGGATGATAGACAATAACATCAGCAACTTCATCCTCAATCTCTAAATCGGAATACATATATGCATAAGAAAATGAATATAAATATAACGGTTTTAAAACATTATATACGTATCACCCACCCTATACTCGTCATAAAAGATGTAGGAACAATTATACATGCCTAGATATAACAAAATCAATGAACAATAAGAGTTTTTGGCTTTGAAAGTGTGTGGTAGGGACAAAATGTGAAAAGTCAAAAATATATTGGTGCGAAGAGCTATACGCTAAGTATGGGTCCATACACGACGTATAGATACAAATTTTATTTTATTTTATAAATCATTTCAAATTTTGAATTGTTTAAATTTTTACAATTTTGAATTTTATTATTTGAAATTTTTAACATTATTAGTAAAATCACAAGATACGAATACAATAATAAAATATAATACAAATGTATTAAATATATAATTCAATTATTACAAGTTTTGAATTAAAATAAATTTATATAAGTTGGGGTTTCTTGGTTATTATCTATTATTGCGTTATATTCCGAGATACGAAGCCTATACATAATCTCCCATTCTGTAGCATGTACATTTTGATTAAGAAGCCAAATATTACTTAATGTAAGCATCGAATAATCTTATTCTAACTTAACTTAACATAGATGAAATGATTATTATTGACATGAATAATTGACACGACATGATGAGGGATCATAGTTTTCGAATCAGCCTATAAAGGAAAAATATTTGACAATCATTATTGCTTAATAAATAAAAAATTAAACCAAAATTTGTAAAAAACCACTATTCCCGTATATGACATTATCATCCAATGTTTTTCTGGTGCAGGTTCCACACGTTGCTAAACTATGGTGTGACGTAAGTCGTTATACTGTCCGGGGTACAAAGTATAAAAACTTCTTTGTATTTCAATTCATGTTTGTCCAACTCTCCTAAAAGTTGTTGCCATACATAAATCTACTTATTTTTGTTAAACCTTAAGCCTAAAGCTATAGATCGAAAACCACAATTCCCATCGGGCCGGACATCTCGTATACGAGAAATACGTTGATGAAAGAAGAATGAAATCTAATATTGCAACCTGTTTATATTGTTTAATTGTTGATCTCCAATAGTCGATGAAAACTCATTAGTACTTTGTGACACTTTAGAAGACAGTGAACAACTACGTTGTATGCGGGCTTCTAAGGCTTTACCGCTGAAGTTATTCTTCCAGTAATGTGAGACGCAATAAATGAGCTATGTCTTGGCATGTCACACGTACTTTGTTGAGCGTCATACTTTTGCTATTGACCCTTTAACATTGGATGACCGTGAATATCTTTTTGAACAACATGCGTTTTTTTGTTATTTTCCATGGATACACAATTATTTTTATTTTTTCCACCAAATTAAATTTTACAGTGGTAGGTTATGTCATTATTTGTTGTTTCATGCGTTCCATCTCTTCTTCAACATCGACTTTTTCATTCACCATAAATGACGGTTTAAGTTTCTCAAGCTTTGTCCAAAATACGTCAATTGCATCTAATGGAATTGCAATGTCTGCATTATAAATTATTAATTATTATATAATAAAACATAACTAAATTGTCACACCCCAACCTTGACGGTAGAAACGTCGAGGAATGAGAGTTAAGATCGTTCACGGCCACATAACGCTATTATTAAATCCAAATATATTATTCATAAGTTTGAAGGGTACATTACAAGCATAAGTCTCAAATAAGAACACAATATAAGAAATATAAAAAGCTCATTCATTAAGTTAACTAGGTCCATTCCTAGGTGTGAACAACTTCAAAAATGACGATCAAGCTTGAGTATTTCCTGAAACATGTTAAAAATAAAAGGTCAACATAATGTGGTGAGATTTTTATAGTTTTAGATACATAAGTATATAAAAGATGGCAATTCATGTTGTAAGTTAGAGAACAAAGTAACTAGGGATGTAAGACAGAATGCACAATCAAACCTCGATAAAGTTTTACAAGTCTCAAACGTTTACAAGTATATACGATTAGCTAAGTGTACTTGGATCAACCAATCAGGCTTGTCTGGCCCATAGATCTATGACTTCGCTAGGCTAGCAATAGTTAATGATTGTACATATATTCGACATTACATGGTAGCCACAAAGTTCAACTAACCACAACATACAGGTGAAATGCTATAAGTTTATAAGAATCAAACGTGTTTACAAGTGCAAAGTTTATAAAGTAACATGTTTCACCCCAAAGTGTAAAAATATAAAAGGGGTATAGAAATACTCACATGGTCAATAAGTATATAAGTTGATGAATAATACGAAAATAATAGTCGACGTTCCAACGTAAACCTTCACGAGGTACCTAAATATATATATTTTCAAAATTAAAGTTTAATTATAAGAAGTTTAACGAATTGACGAGGACTAGGGTTTCAATTTGGCATTTGGGGTTTGTCTTATAATTATGTTTAACAAAATATAACCAATTATATTAATTAAACTCAAAGAATTTGCAACATTTTATGGAACGTTATATATATATAAAAGAAAATATAACATTTATAATAATTTGAATATATATATATAAAGATTAATAAAGTTTAGTAACCATAATTTAAAACAATAATTTGAAGAATTTAGATATAAAGTTGAAATAAAGTTTTATAACCAAATGTGATTAACACGTTTTTAAAAAATAATAAAAATAATTTAAAAGCAATGTTTGGACCAATAAGTATTTTAAATTCATAAAAATAGTATAAACTTTATTAATATATATATATATATATAATATATATATTTTAAATATTTATTTGTTTAATTTTTTTTATAAAACAATATAGAAAATGATTTGATGCCTTTAAAAATATTTAGAGTTTACAAAATCCATTTTTATATTTATTAGAAATATTTTAGAATTTAATTTAAGGCTGAAAGCCTTTAAAAAAATACATGAGGGTCCCCGGGTTTAAACCCGAGACCTCATGTTTAGAGCACATGCACTTTAACCATTGAACCAAAGGCCTCAGCCGCGAATTATGTTGGTTTCAAAACCTTAAAAACACAAATTTAATAGACCACCATTTTCTCAAGAACCCTAATCCCAATTCAATCCAAATTGAAAGCTAAAATGCGAATGATTACAGCAATAGACATGGGGCTTTTGTTCCCCATGTCAAATCGAGGGTTTGGGTAATCTTAATTACCCGATTAATGATGATTTAAGAACGAACAAAACGAAGAACAAAAGCGATTTCTTCGAAGTTGAACCGAGATGCAATTGTGAATAATAATCCAATTCGTTTTGCAGAAACCTTCCAAGGATCACTTTGATAAAAAAAACCCTCTACTAATTTTGTTTAGTTTGTTCAAAAGGTGGCCTTCAATTAAGATGTAAACGCGACAGGGGATGAGGATCGAGGATGTTGTTCTTGTTTGTTTCAGATGAAATTGAAATTGTTAAACGCCTAGGATAGTTAGTGATTGTGTATGTGCGTTTAATTAGATTATAATTACGGTTTAATGTTCGAACGACTAGGTAGTTTAATGTGTTGCGGTTATGTAGTCTATTAGTCTAGAAACAGAAGGTTTAAATGCGATTAATCGATGCACACATGTTCGATTTTGCCTCACGATTATTTTAGTGTAACTTGGGGTCGAAACCGAGGCTTAAAACCCGGTTTTTGGCCTTGCCGGAGCCGCGAACGGATGTTGGTCGGACATTGGCCGGAAAAACGAGGGGAGAGAAGGGGTGGGAGGGTTGGTTTTGATAAATTACACCTTTGGTCCCTGTGGTTTGTTCTTTTGTTATTTCATGTTTAAACTTTCATTTTTAAGTTTTCAATATAGCAAAACAACCCTTGTACTTAATTAAGTTTAAGGCTTAAACATTTTTAAGTTTAGTAACTTTCATTTCATATCACCTTTATTGTTCTTATTATTATTATGCTTATTCTTATTAATATTATTATTATTATCATTATTATTATTATTACTTATTATTAGTATTAGTAATATTATTATTACTTACAATTATGTTCAATTTCATAATTAAACTATTAACTTTCAATTTGAAGAATTAAAGGCATACAACTAAATAAGCATAAGCAAACCATAAGTTTCATAATTGACAACTTTGACCCTTACAAGAATAAACGACGTTAACTTTTAATTAATGTAAAAATACAGGATGTTACAGTCTCTCCAACTTTTAAGAATTCCGTCCCGAAATTAAGAGTGAAACTTAAACGTACAGGAGACTTATGATGAAAGATAAGTGTACTAACGGACTGTGGTTAGCGTTTGATTACGGATGAGATGCTTCACTTTACGAATTATGGAATTTTACACGATGCATCCAAATTTGAACTCTTCCAGTGGAATGCGAAAGTTATCATTGACAAACTAACTCTTTGAGATTTGACACATGAAACGTTGGAAAACAATGATGAGTTTCCGAGGTATATTAGACTTCTAAGTCACACTTCTCCCATCATCTGGAATGAAATTGCATAATAAAGTGACGTTTTGAAACCAATAAGAAAAATAATAATATCCCGTAATTATATGAAAGGTTAAACTAAATAGGTGTCATGGCCAGAAAAATAATATAAAAACAAACTTAATAATAGAAGATTAAATGTAGAACCTAGAGTGACTAAAGGTTGTTTGATAATTTTTGAATGATTAAATGTTGAACCAATAAAAGATCTGAACTATTAAGAGCTAGTATATCGTTTAATTATTCAAAGAATAATGTCTGACTAATTCAGATAAGAGTTCTTAATCATTCAGCATTAGACTTCTTAACTAAGCATTAGTATAATTAGAGCTGACAAAACAGTTCTTATCGTGTTTAACAGGTTAGAGATGACACGCGTAGCTCACGTATTAATCATGCAAAAAACTTGTTTAACTACCTATATATTATGTCTATAATTTTTAATATGTTTTTATAAACCAAGAATGTGAAATATGAAGTCTAGCCTCTTGATTTTAATTATTTTTAAAAATATAAAAAAATTAAAAATATATTTTTATTAAACAGGTTTAATCGTGTCATAAACAGGTTGGCAATTGCTAGCCCTAAGTATAATGTTTAACCGTTTAGATGCAAATGTCTGAACCATTTAAACATTTGCTCGTGAAACAAACAGTCTGAACTATTAAGTGCTGACTATTCAAACATATAAACTATTAAAATGCTGATTTACAAACTTATATATATATATAGACACACACAATATATTTCAAAATTTAATATATATTTTTAATTTTGTCCCATTTGACCTACTTTCTCTTTCTGTATGCAGATTTTGACCGCATTTGACTGAGGAATTAATGGAACGATTGTTGAAATCAAATCAAGGGACCCGATACCTTTACGCTCATAGTTGGAAAGAGTTATGGGTTCCGTGGAAAGAGTTATGGGTTCCATCCCTCTGTTCATAACCCGTATAATAAGCGTTTAAATAAATAAATATATTAAAAAGTTACAAATAAAAATCAATGATTTATAAAATGATGTTTTCATGTAAGATATGATTGACATTATATACAAATGATAGAATAACAATATCAATTTTAAAACTTTTGTTAATTGTATTTTGTTTTTCACAAAAAAGTTGTTTTTTAAACTAACTGTTTCAAAACAACCGTTTTAAAAGAATATCATTTTTAAACAATTTCTTTAAATTTTGATTTTTAATTTCTTTTTGTTTCATAAGAATTTTAGTTTGTAGAAAATGCGTGTATTAAAATATATCGTGTTTTCTAAAAAAATTGATATTTAAAAAAAATCTTGTTTTATAAAAAGTTATTTGTTTTTAAATTGTATTTGTAGAAAGATCTCTTTTTAATTTAATAAAAAAATTGATATGGAAAAAAAATTAAATAATATTATTAGTAGTTAATGTGATATTTATCGGGAATAAGAATTAGAAGGCCTAGATTATGACATGTGCCTTCCAAAAATCTTTTTTAATTAAAATAGAAAAATTTTAACGATTATATGATAGACTTTTCTTGTATTCTGTTTCTGTTTGTTGTTGTAGAGAAGCTTACCGGAGCCCGTGTAGAAGGTTAGTTCTTAACTTTTGACTGGAAATTGATATTTTCAGTTAGAGAGACAAACTTAAGTGACGTTCTATTCTCTCTGATTGTTATAGATTAGAGACAATCATTTATGAACCATGGTGATCACCTTCTAAGTTACAAATGTACAAGAACTAAAGTTAAGGGTTCATTTCTGAAATTCACTGAAATTAACATCTGAGAAATTAAGTTAAAAAAATGATAACATTAATTAACATGGTCAGTGTTCTTCTTTTGTACAAGCCTTATATGGGTCGAAATTCAACGCCATAGACAATAAGACCAGACATGGTTCCTTCGTAACATCTCAATTTCAAACTCATATGAAAATGATCATTATTGAGCTTGTTGCGTGAGTTAAATTTCCACACAATAACTTCCATCAATCCATCTTCTCTAAGCTTAGGAACCCTTTCATTACCATGAAAATTTACTAATCTTGGAGATCTGAAATAAAGAAATTTGGACTCTTTGCTTTTCCTAAGGAGTACATTCCTCACTCTCACGGGACAGTGCAAACCATGACATTTTTCTGATAGTTTGAACATGAGATAACATGCATAATTTGTATCAGGCAACAACGTTTGGTTTTCGATCTTGCATTTGATCCTGAATACTTGGTGTGATAAAAGCTCGGCCACCTCTTGAAATCTACATTTATGATCAATTGCATATAAGTAATTTTTAATGAATTGTGTGCATGAGAATAAGAAAGTAGATATCAAAGTTAGCTCAAAGTTTAAACCTGGATTTTAGCTCAACAAGAGATTTCCAATTGAAACACTTCACATCAGAAGGCTCGTATAAAACCATCTTTGCTGGAAGACTGTGACATGTTTTTTCATTTGGTTTGCTTTGGAAGAATATCTGTTCATCAAAAGATTTAACAAGCACCGGACAATATGAAATACTCAAGTTTTCTACATATAAAAAAGAAATTAAAAAAAAAAACCTTTTCAGCATCTTCAAGTTGGGTTATTTCTTCATAATCAAGTGGCACTTGCTCAGAATCAAAGTTTGATTTCAAGCATCTTTCCACTCCTTTTAGTTTCTCATATGCTTCGTGTGAAACCTGTACTTGTAAATAAATGCAATTGGAACAAAATAATATTTCTTTATATTTATTATATAAAATATAAATAAACAAGAGGAAAGAAATAGTACTTTCAAAGTTGCATCATCTATTGCTCGAAAATAGATGCCTTCAACGTAGATTGCGCCACTTCCACAATAGTATCTTGACAAGCTCTCGAGGAGAACCTCAAAATCAACGTTTCTCTTGTGTGGTAAGAATCGGCATAATTCTATCATCATCCATTCGTCTTCTCCACGTGTTGCAAAATATGCATGTAGGTTTTCGCTCCTCATTTTGTACTTCAGGTTCACATACATTGGTTGAGTTGAAAACTTTCTTGGATCACAAAATTTGAACACCAGGTGAGCCCCATAAATTACTTTTGGAGTTAAAAATTGAGTTTTAATCTTGACTTGAATCCTTAGATTTGAAATATCCAACATCTTCACCACTCTTTGAAATCTGCACATGTAAGATTTAGAGTAAAAATATTGTACTACCAACTATTCCCATGTCACATAAACACGTTCATTCTTTTTCATTGTAACCTTTTATCTCTTATATAAAACTATATAACATGTAGCAGCTACATAACTAACCAACCGTAATTAAGTACCTTGACTTTTTAATAGATCTCCACTTTCGTAATACGTGGTTTTCATATGAAAACATCATAGAGGATACCATTTCGTTTATTTCTCTGTTACTGCTTACATACAAGCACTGTAAAACAAAACAAAAGAAACAAAAAAAGGAGACAAAGATGAATGACATAAATCAACGAAAAAAAACCCAAAATGAATAAGAGATAAGAATTACCACATTGCCCTCTAGAAGGTGGATTCCTTTGGAGAACATGTTGTATAGATCTTTGTTGCGTACGTTAGTGTGTTTCTCTAGGGGTTTTAATATATCAGTTAGTTCTTTGTAGTCTTTTGGCAGTTTGGCCTCCCATATATCAATATCCTCCTAAAAATTAAAAAGAAAAACCATCAACAATAAATAGATTAAATATGTTTCTTGATATACCATTTCCCATGAACAAAAAATAGTCACGTGTGTAAATGAAGACTTACTTGCAATTCCAATACTTCATGTAGTTGTAATACCAGTGTACCTGTCTTCGGTAGCTTGTCTTTCTCATCATGTAAGCACTCACACGCAATCTTTACGAAAGCAATTAATGATTTTGGGATGATTTGATCCTTTATACCCTCAAATACCAACTCATCAACATTTCCTTCTTTATAGTGACATTTAACCAAATCGACAAGATTCTTATTTGGACCCTGAATTCTTCCACACATCATCTCAAGTAAAACCACACCAAACGAATATATATCAGATTCTTTTGTTAAGAACTTCTGTTTGGCGTACTGTGGGTCCACGTAGCCGAGTGTGCCATGAGTTTCATCGACTAACAAGTCAGTTATGGACAACCCAAAACCTCCGATCTTTGCCTTCCAATCACCATTTAGTAGAATGTTGGAGGACTTTATATCCCTATGTATCACAGCAGCTTCACCACCTTCATGTAGGAACTTTAACCCCAATGCAACTTCAATGCCGATTTTAAGTCGTTGCGTCCATGTAAGACTAGCATCTTTTAAATGCATATCCAAACTTCCATTGGAGGCATACTCATAAACGGTCATTTTCTCATTTTCTTCGTCACAATAACCTACAAGACTAATAATATTCTCGTGCTTATACTCAAAAAGAATTTATAGGTCTGCTAGAAATTCTTGATCACGAGTACTAGCCCACTGCTTCACAGCAATGGGGTTAGGTCCCTTAGCACGTGAAATTTCTCCTCCATAAACATTCCCATGTCCTATTTTGAGACTAAAGTCTCGCGTGCCCGACTTTAATGCTTCAAATGATAATCGAACGTTGTCCTCGGAATTTTCCTGGATAAATTAATTTGAGAATTATTGATCAAATTAAAGTAAGTTTCTTAAGATAGTGTTTCTACATTTCTTTTAAAATAATAATTACATAATTTATATTGTTGGGTTTTTGTTTACCTGTAACCTTAATGCTTTCTCAAGTTCGTTGATGACATCTTTCATTGGAGGACGTTTAGCTTGTGTTTCTTCCAAACATCGCATCCCAATTTTAATGAATGTACGCAAAGACTCTTTATTGGGCCCTTTGCTTAGTATAAAAGCTTTTTCATCACTTTCTTCCTTTAAATTAGGATCTACCATTTCTTCTAATGTTTCATTCTTTTTGAAGTTTTGCCACACAACAGGTGCAAGACCCCTTACATATTGGGAGGTGTAAACCGGATCACTAGCCAAACTTCCTGTCATGATCTCAAATAAAACCACCCCAAAAGAATAAACGTCCGATTCTTTTTTCAACTTACCCGTTTTATGATATTCTGGATCCAAGTACACTAACGTCCCTGCAATGTTAGTTGTTTGGATAGTGCTCGCCGTATTTTCGTGTGAATTGAGTTTGGAGAGTCCAAAGTCAGCAATTTTCGCCTCCCAGTTCTCGCCTAACAAAAAATTACCACTTTTTATATCCCGATGGATCATCTTTTGTTTCATGTCCACAGTGGTATGAATGTAATCCAACCCATATGCAACATCAATGCAAATTTTTAATCGCTGCATCCAGGTAAGATTAGTCATATTTTTGTTGTTTCCCAAGTGATCATCAAGGCTCCCTTTAGGGACATGCTCATAAACAAGAATCATATGAGGAGGTTTATGACAGAAGCCAAGAAGAGAGACTACGTTGGGATGCCTACAACTACTAAGTGTTTCAATTTCAGCAAAGAACCCTTGCTCTTCTTGTTTGTCAGCTCTACTCAAAATGCGTTTTATGGCTACGTTGCTACGTTTCTTGGGCAACTGTTCTTCTTGTTGTCTTTCATTGCAGAGAAATCTAAATGTTCAATTTCTGCTTTGTACACTGAACCATACCCGCCTGTCCCAATGTGATATTTTTTATGAAAATTCTCGGTGGCCTTCTCAATAGCATCAAATTCAATCATCAGTTTTTCCAAATTTGTTCCCTGAAGCATTGTATTATGTGTCAAGGTTAAAGTACTTAAGCCTGATATGCAAGCAACGAAGGATGCGAGTGAACTAAAAAAACCATAATGCTAGTACCTTTTTATTCATGTCTAGAAATTAATAAACGTATGATGCCTAAAGACAAAGGAATTAAAAAAAATCTAAGTTCTACTAAAAAGTGCATTACCTAATGTTAACAAACTTTGCCCTGTTTATCACCGAACACTTACGGGCATTTTGGAGAATATGGAACTCGGAGTATATAAGGCCGGGGCTGAGGCAACTATAAGGATAAAGATATGCAAGATGCTGTTAATGCTCTAATTTCACTATTTTTTTAATTCTATTTTAGCTGATTATATTAAACTTGATGAGAAACTTGTGTATTTATAAGTTGAAAAGTATAAAAACGACAAAAATTACAAATGTATAAATACTTCAAGTTCCGTATCACATATAATAAGAAAAGTTATAATTATAATTTATAAATCTACTAGTATTTCTTTGGATAATATAACACAATTGACTTGTGTTAAATTAAAAACATGTTGTCTTAATATCAAACTAATCTAGAATTTATAAATATATCAATAAAATTATTATTTTTAACTTTTTTTAATTAAATATAATTCGGCTATAAAAGTACGTATGAGTCAAAACAATATGAATAAACTATTTAGCTAATAAAAGAATTTTTACTTTAAAATCAACAGATAAAACCTAAAATTAATTATAATTTTATTTTTTAAAATAAAAGAGTTGACTAAATTAATAGATAAATTAAGATGAGATATTTTTCTAAAAAGAAATATGAGAGTGTTATGTGACATCTTACGTCACTCATTGTTATATGTATAGTGTGTCTATATATATGTGTATATATATATTCATTTTAGTTAACTCCGCTATTTTTGGGAACTGAGTTAATAAATCATTTCAAGTCTATAGATACTAATAATAGAAGGATTTTTTTTACTTGTCATCTTTTTAAACTATCTTTTTAACACTTGTTATTCTTATAAACATTCTCATTTTATTTTTCCTTTAAAATGGTATTAAAGTAATTTAAACATTTAAACAATTTCTTTCTCTTCATAAAAAATAATTAGTCAACTAATACATTTTTCTCTCTCATCTATATTTTTTTAAAATCAAACTATGTTTCTAAAAGTAAATTTTATTAAAAAAATTAAAATTCATATATTTTCTAAAAATTGAACCTTTTGAAATAAAATATTTTAAATCAGTCATTTTTTAAAATAATTATAAAAATATGGAATTTTTAAAAATTAGTTTTATTAAAACAACCAGAATAATTAGAAACTATTTTTAAGAAACAATATTTTTATAAACAATAATTTTTGTAAGAAAATTTTTAAAAAATATTTAAAAAACTATTTAGATAAGATAGTTAAAAATAATATAACTGTTTTATCTCTTGAACAAGTACTTATATATAATTTTATACATAATTTATATTAAAATATCTTATTATAACTTTTCGTGTTTATTACTAACTGTAATCCGTTTAATAAATGAGTACTATCTATTTATCTATATATCTATCTATCTATAACATATCTATTATGTATTTACTTGAAATAGCTATTCATATGTAATTATAATCATATTTTATATTTAAACATGGTTTTATTATTTATAAATTTTATTATTAATTATTTATTATTTTGTATATTCAATTCGTGTAATACACAGGATACTAACCTAGTTTTTTATATATAACTAAGAGTAAACTACAAATTTTGTTCTGTGACAATCTTAAGGTAGACAAACTAACATCTCATAAATAAGACTCATAAAATTTTATTTGATTACTTTTTATAAGTAGTATATGTTTTATTGATTATATATGTGCATGCATGCATCCATGCATCCATGCATGAATGTTTACGTCTGCATGGGTGTGAAAATTTGATACCTTTGTGAACTTTTAAATCATATGTATTAGTTACTAATCACAAAGCTAAATGGTTAGTTAATTTACTACTAAAATGCATTACAAACTTAACCAAACATCATCAAATAATATTACATCAAGAAATCTTGTATCAAAACGAAAGTTAACCAAACTTAAATCACTTCAACACCTACTTAAACATCACCCTCGGTTCATAAAGGTACCTGATTAATCACTTACAAACTAACTAAAAAATTTAATCTAAGAACATTATTAATTCCTTAAACTCGCCATTAATCGGCCCATACACTCATCAAGCCCTCAATCCGACCCCTAATACTACCCATACACTAAGCAATGTCCCAAACCCGCCACCTATCTCTAATGGTTGATAAGGCACCCCTATTGATCATATCATATCACTCTAGGAATAGGCTTAATCATAACAAACACCACTACATGATGTTTGGCCGAAGGAGGAAGCACAAACCACTTTCATCTTTTGGTTTCACATACACTCTTAACCTTCAACCATTCTTTGTCTCTCGGTTCTACACATCCACGTGCACCATCACCGTGAACCACCATAAACCACCAAAACACAACCACCAACCGGCCTCCAAGATCATCAACACTTCTCGTCTCTCGGTTTTCAAGTCACCAACCTAGACAGGAAGCACAACGCTTTTTTTCTAGAAAACTAATGTACGTTATCTCCAAAAATTCATAACCAAGCTAGACAGGTTTATATTAGAACGGTGGCTTTAATGAATAAGAGGAATTGATTGACTATATGTGGCTGTGGATTGGTAGGCATTGTCTATGTGCGGTGGTTGTGACGATATAGAGGCTATAATCGTTATCGATATGGAATTTGGGTATCTGTTGGTTGATTTGAGGTAGCTAGTTGGAAAAAATTGTGTAAGGTCTATCTTCATCTCACCTTTGAGATACCCAACATGTGTTTGTTTTTGTTATTTATAACTCTTTTCTAAATTTTATATCGTTCTTTGAGAACTTAATTGTATTTTCCTATAATTATCACCTAAAAGACAAGAAATCAACTACCTTCAAGAACTTGGATGATGAAACTTGAGCAGCAACAGTTGAGTCTACTTTTATTAGCAACTGCAACAATAGGATGTGAATTGATAAACTTATAAGTTCGATAAAAAAAATTACTGTTAGATTGATATGGTCATGTTTGCCGATGCTTTTTAAAACAACTTTTGACTTTTTAGAGGAGTAAAAAGATAAAAATATCTCTTTAAAATTCATCAAAAATTCAAAATAAAATTCTATTGGTAACTTTTGAAGGTGTATTTTTATCTTTTCACCCTAAAAAGCAATGCCAAACATGGTCTAAGACGAAAGAAACGTAAAATATGATGGGGTTAGGAATAGGATATTAAGTACCGAGTTTTCATATTGGAGTTGAAGCTCCAATGCTTGCTCAAGAACAGAGATAACTCGATCTATATTTGGGCGTTGTGCTCGTTGGTGGTTCAAGCAGCAATATGCTGCATATGAGAATATTTTTAATGATTCTGGATCCATTCGCAATCGTAGACCAGGATGAATGATATCATCGAGTGTTCCGTTTTCGTAATGGGATTTGGCCAGTACAGCTAATAACCCTTCCTCTTCAGGGTTCAAGCTGGGAAGGCTTTTCATGGTAGTCATGTATTTCTCATACTTAGTGTATGAGTATTCTACTCTTTTAGTTTTAGGCCAAAAGATTCTGCTGACAACCTCTTCCATGAAAGTATTAGGTTTCTTAAATCCTTGAATGACGCTTTTGTCACCAGCTGCCAACTGGCTTTTTGTGATTGTTGCGCTACTGATGGTTGAAACGATACCTTCCATTTCGGCAATGCTACCTGGTTTGATGCAATTGTGTATTTCTGTAGCATCCACTCCATCGAGTCGCGGGTTGTTATGTTGCGGCCAGAAAATGATGCTTGTTCCCCCAACTCTAACGAGTTGGGGGTTGATGCGCCATAGCCCCGTGGCGATGACAATGCTGCCTGCTCTGCTGTCAGTAGAAATGCTTCCCTCCCACAGAGGACTTCAAAGAAAACTACACCCAAGGAGTACAAGTCCGACTTGTGGGTCACACCTTCATCCTTCAAGTACGCTGGGTCCACGTAAGCATATGTGCCGCTTACAAGGCGGTCGAGGACAATTCGTTGCCTTCGATACGCAGGTTGGATGACTGAAAGCTCGAAACCATACAGTTTTGCTTCCCCACACTCATCTAATAATATCTTTGAGCTTTTGATATTACGATGTATGACGCTAAAATCGCGTCCTTCATTGTAGTGGATGTACCTGAGTGCACGCGCGATACCAAGACATATTTGCAACCTTAGTCTCCATGGGAGCGAGGTTGGGTCATCCAGGTATTGGTCGAGACTTCTATTGTCCTCAAATTTGTATTTGATGATCTTCTCATCGCTCTCGTCACAAAACCCAACAATAGTGGCGAGATTCGGATGCTTCAGACTACAAAGCATCGTTATCTCCCACTTAAACTCTACGAGTCCTCGCCAAGAATCACGATCGAACCTCCGGGCTATAATATCAATCCACTTTCCAAACCTGAAGATTCTTCCCTTGTACATGTTATTAGATTCACCTTGTCTGAAGAGATACGCATCAGAAAAACTATAGGTAGCGTTTTTATGTCGATGAGGGGAATTTTCATGGAATTAATCTCTTCGTCAAAAGATGACATGATTATCTTTGAGTTAGGGAGATAGAAGAGAAAAAGGTTCCGACTTGAAGTGAACGATTATGAATTTGTGATTTGTGATTTGTGAAGGAAGAAAGAAAGGAGATATCCCGCTTACATCAACTGCTACGACTTCAATTCGTCTACTCCGCACTTGGAGTTTTCAAAGAAAAAAAATGAAAAGGTGGCCCACTGAATTGAACAAGCCATGTGCTATACCCAACTAACTTAGACATTGATTTTAACTTGTATAATAATTTATTATTATATTAATACCCAATAACATGATTAAAAAACTAACTATTAATATCAAACAACCTAACTTTTGGATACATTTATATTGTTGCTTTGTTTAGATACGTTGGTTTGTTATGTTGTTTTGATGTGTTTGTTTGTTGTATTATTTTGTTGTGCTTGTTTATTGTGTTATCTTTTATGTTTTGTTGTGTTGGTTTCTTATTTATACCACTTAAAATATATTGTGACGTTTTACGTTTTTGTGTTGTTATGTTATTTGTGTTATGTTATATTATGTTTATGTTGTTTTCACATTATTTAATACTAAAGAATGTATTTTTAGTAGTGTTATTTTATAATATTTGTAGTATTTCATCACATAAATTTGGTGTTTTTATTGTAAATTATGTGTTATTTTATATTTAAAATGTGCTATTTTACTTAAAACAACACATTTTATATGGTTTAGTTTTTTTCTCGAAAAAGTATATCAATACTATACTCAAATTAAAGGAAAAAGTTTTAATTTATGATATAATTTAAAAAAAATAATAATATTGTATGAAAAAATTATCAACGTTTAAAAAAATAAGGGATTTTGAAATAAATAAATAAATATGTATATTCCAAATATAACCCCCACCTTTTTTACATCCACTTGAATATTATCCGTTCATTAGTGTTAAATTAGAAAATTTAATGATCTAGATTATTTCTTAAGCTTTTTACGTAAAATCAACTTTTTATTTTAACCAACCCATATATATATATATATATATATATATATAGAGAGAGAGAGAGAGGGGTTCCATTGGAAACCTATGTATAAATTAAAACTATGGAAACTTAATATTAACCATTGATCATTTTGATCAATGGTATTTGTGTAAATTAATGTGTACAAGAGATTAGTAATGTGGTTGATAGGGGTAAAATAGGTATTGACCATTTTGAAATTCGTAACTTCCGAGTATCACTTCCACAATTTTTTCCCTCTCTCCAAATCCCCCTTAAATCGCAAACGAAATCGGAAACATTAAGAATTCAGTCGCATGTGGCCTATATCATCATCGATTAAACCAAAAATCGATCATCAACGCAAGAAATCCGTCTGATTTGTACTGATTTCGAGTTGTGTTTGTGCGAAACAAAGAGGTAATCGATGACGTTTGTTACATATTTTGATATTTTGTTCTTTGCATTTTAAAATTGGTGATGATCCCCATTTTTATGCACATTACTGTTTAGGGTTTTGGCTATTATTATACTAATTAAGTAAAAATAGGGAGGTTTTTTAAGTTTTGAATGGTTGTGTGGGTATATCGAGTTGAACAGTGATGATACATATACGTATTGATTGAATTATTTGTTATTATGGTGTCTAGTTGTTGTATTGTATGAATATTATAATAAACAGATTAGTTTCATATTAAAATTTCGTTAAAAAAAGACTAAAAAGAATGATACGGGTATGTAATAGTTAAATATTATGTGCTTAAGATTCTTCTAAACCTTGCTTTAGAAGAAACCTAATATCTGTGTTTTTTAAACAGATATGTTAGGTACATATATGTAAGGTGTATATTGTTAATATGCAGCGTATATACTGATTATGGTGATGAATGTTGTAATGAGTATATATATTAACAATAAAACACAACTGAAGATGTCATCAAGTAAGTATTATCATAAAAAAAGGATTAATAAACATTCATATCAATACATACTTGTTAATTTTAATGATATTTCACAATTCAGAAAGAAAGAAGAGCGAGAGGATTGCAAGTCGTACGTCTTTTAATAAGTTCATCAACACAATTGAAGACCCTATTGTAGTAGATGACTTTCAAGAGACACCAAATGTTGAAATAGGTAATTGTATATGAGATTATATGTACATGTACTTAACAAATTATTTTTGATGAAGTTTGTTATTCTTTTTTTATAAGGAAATTAAACATATAAGCAAGGGTGTTGAGGACAACTATGGTATTTGTTTGTAAATATGTTGATTGTGGTATGTTATTGTTTAATATGTTATTAAGAAAGTTGTTTGATTGTATTGTAGTTGCGAAGCGGAAAAAAACAATAAAGGAAAAAATGAAAATACTGAATGAAGTTAAAGATAATTTCATGAAAATAAATGAGAGGATGATGTCCAAAAAAGGTAAAGAAGTTATGAACTGATTTGAAAATAGATTTTTTTATAAATATTAATACACGTATGTAAGATTTTTGATGGAATGTTATTATTGTTCATTCTGAAAATTTATTATACAAAAGATGATGATACTGAAAAGGGGAACCAAGAAATTGGGGATGAAATCAAAAACAAAGAACAAGAAACAAAACAAAACAAAACGTGTTCAAGCTTTGGAGGAAGAAAAGTATGGCCAAAAAGAAGTGTGAGATACGTAAGTGTTCTTTATACTATTGTTAAGTATCAACTGTAGATTGTAAACTTTATAATAAGAATTTTGATTATTAACATTTTAAAAATACTACGCATTTAAAAGTAATTATGTTTTATTTGGTACAAGTAAGGTAACTGTGAAAAAAGCTGATATGGTTGGTTTGACAACTAGTGATTCTATTCGAATGGATGTAAAAAAAACTAAAAAGAAAGATAGGAAGTGAAGGTAATATTTTTACATAAAATTATTATTCGATAGGTAGTTGTTAATATTGAAGTTTATTAATATAAATGTAAATGCACTAAGGTATTTATAGGTACAAGATAAATAATAAAATAATTCTCAAAATATAATATGCAGAAGGAAGTGAAGAAAAAAATGAGACAAAAAAGGGTAATAATGGAAAGAAGATGGTTTGGGATACGTACACGTAGAGGTGAGCATAAAAACCGGTTCGGAAAAAAAAAACAAAACCGGTTTGGGGCCTAAACCGGTTTGGCCCAAACCGGCCCAACCGGACGGTTTAGGTTCGGTTTGTAGGTTTCCTCTTTGAAACCCGTTTCTAACCCGGTTCGGTTCCAAACTGGTTTTCAAACCGATTACATACCGGTTCCCAAACCGATTTTCAAACCGGTTTTCCAACTATTATTTAAAATTTTATGTCTAATTGTTTCTATGTTTTATATATATATATTTCACTTTGATTTTAAATTATGTACTTAATTTGAAATTATGTACTTTGTTTTTAAAAACAATTATGTAATGTTCCTAATTTTATATGTTTTAATTTTTACAAATAAAAATACGTAAATGCATCTTATAGGTTTATTTAATTTATACAATTAATATGTAACATTCATCTTATAAGTTGATTTAATTTTTACAATTAATTATTTATTTAATTTATAACACTTAAAAAAACTAACTGGTTTGGGCCCAAACCGGTTTTCAAACCGGCCCAAACCGGATTTCAAACCGACCCAAACCGGTTTTATAGGTTTGGGTTTTTCTAAGTCCAAACCGGTTTAGAACCCGAACCGGTTTGAGCCCAAACCGGTTTTGACCACCGTTGACCAAACGGGTTCCGGTTTGTACACCTCTACGTACACGTTCCTCACCAAAACAGTTTTTCACAGCATGTTCCCTGTTGGATAAACAACAGAAAGAAGCAGTCAAAAGCATAGGTTTTGGTCGATTTATAAATTTCAGAGTTGATGGAATCCCCGCTAAACTTGGACATTATGTTGTTGACATGCTTGACCCACAAAGGTTGGTCATTAAGGCTAGCAAGGGAGATGTAAAGGTGGACATGGATTCAATATACAAATTGATTGGAATTTCAAACGGAGGGAAAAACTTGTTTAGTAAGGATAGTGAAGGGCCAACTACAGAGTACGCAAAATGGAGGGCTCGTTATGATGGTGTTAATGTTGGACCGTGTGAAATTGTTTAAAAAATTGTCGAAGGAAAATACGACGATGACTTTTTTTTTCAAACTAGATTTCTTGGTTCTTTTTTACAACACAATGGTTTCTAGTCGTAAGAATGGGAAGTGTCTTTGTGGAGTGGTTAAGCAAATTAGCATGGAAAGTGATATTAAGGAGTTTGATTGGTGTAGATGTATTGAAGAAGCAATAAAAAAGTGCAAAGTCAATTGGACAAGGTGCAACTTAGCTAGCGAATTTGTGGGTCCGTTGACTATTTTGACGGTATGATTTATTGTTTATATTGTAGTGTAATATAGAAAATGGCTAGAATTATCTTCAACATAGTTGTTACATATATGTATCAGAAAAATTTGTTACTTACATATATGATTTAATTTATTATGTAGCTTTTGTATGTTGATTGTGTGTCCTGCCCGGGCATAGATGTTGAAAAGAGAATTTCTCCACTATCATATTGGTCAATGGAGAAGCTTAAAAAAAGAGAAGACATCGAGATATCCAAGGCAGGGGGTTTTGGATTAGGAGACATAGTTGAACAATTTGTTGAAGAACATGATTACAACATCGATTCCCATGAAGATAATCAAGATGATGAGAAAAAGGATGAAGCGACTGACGACTCGTTGGATTATGATAGCAGCACACTTGAGGTATTTAAGATTTATCGTATTTTATGTTTATGTTTTCCGGTGAAATTATTGTCATTATAATGTTCCAATTCAATGCAGGGGAATCTCTCAAAACTTGAGAAAATAAAGGCAATTAATTTACAAGGAAAGCTAAAATTTGAAAAGGCCATAAGAGAAGAAAAGAAACTATTCCCCAATAGTAAAGAGTGGATGCATTTCACGATGCATATATCGAGTTGTATCATTGTTTAGTTGATATGGAAGATAATAATACATGCGTAAGAGAAGAAGTAACGAAACACAAAGATAAAAAACAACTGAATTGAAGACACCTAAATCATTTAAAGTGCCTACTCATGAACCTCAAGTATGGACACAACTAGCTGTTGAAGTAAGTGATGTTGTGGAGTTTGCCTCTACCCATAAGGATGATGGGTACATGTTGAGACATGATTTAGTGATTGCCCAACATATAGTCTTGGACTAACTCAAGAGTTTAGAGAATTAGATAAAGAAAGAGAAGGAGCAGATGCTGGGAAAGAGGGAAACAAAGAATGTGAGATATTAAAAGAAGGTACAGATTGTGATATATGGAAGGGTAAATGAGCTAAACAACCTTCGTCAAGGTATGTTTCTCCATTTATTGATAGGCCGGTTGATATCAAAAAGGGTGTATCGAAGGAAGAGATGAAAGTATGGAATTATCTAATGTCAGGGGCAATCGATGAGAAGTAATTCCTAATTTCCCTAATTGCATGTAGTTTTTTTAATCCAATACTCATACTGTGTACATTGTGTAAATACAGAAAATATGAGGAGATAAAAAGCAGTGGATGGATAGGAATGATGAAAAAGTAAGAGAGGAGGCTAGATCATTTAGGTAAGACGCTTTAGTAATTAAGAATTACTATTCTGGTGGATTTCATACGTGTATGTAGATGAATTTTGTTCCAACTAAGACTTGTTAGTAGTGTTAGACAATGAATATGGTACATATATGTAACATTTATCAGTGGAAAGTTTATACTAAAAATGGTACATATATGTAACATTTATCACTGGAAAGTTTATACTAAACATGGTACATATATGGTAATAAAGAGTGGTTGGTATAACATGTAATATCAAATGTAGAAAGAATGACATGCTTAGGTATAGCTTACCCAAATTACATGGTACATATATATAACATTTATCACTAGAAAGTTTAATGTAAACATGATACGTATATGTAACGTTAATCACATTAATTACATGGTACATTTATGTAACATTATAGAGAGAATATGATTGAACATTTATGTAAGTTGTTTCGCTGATTGTTACATTTCCGATGGTGGATTTGTTATGTGTATGTACTAGAATATCTATACACAACAATGTCTATAAGAAGTAGCATATACGTATTGAATGTGAATAATATTAATTATATTTATTGGAGGTATGTGTTGAAAATAACCATGTGTATGCCTGAGTCAAAAAATAACAAATACAGGCACGTATTAGACTTTTATATGTATTAAGAAATGTATTTTGTAACATTATATATGTTTAGGGTACGTATATGTAATCTATTAACCTTATTTGTTTTTTTGTGGCAGTGTTCCCATATTTGCAACAAAATTTTGGGCAGGTACTAATTTTTACCAGTTGATTAGCTTAAGCCCTGGACAACAAATCTATAATAATGTGATTGATTGTTGGGCAGAAGTACTTAACCATGATGAAAATGATAGATGCCCAAGCTCACCACATCGACTGTTCAGCGGAGTAACTCCATTTGTGAGTATCTAGAAAATACGTTTTCAGTATTTCTTTATTAACCCATATATATTTTTCTCCTAATTTAATCAAAATACAGCTTGGGTGGATTGTTAATAGCCATAAAGAGACGGATGTGGAGAGGTTGACTCATTTTAAACTAAAGCTATTAAATGTCGTTGAAGGGTGTGAGAGTTTACTTGAAATGAAACAATTTGACATCGTCTTTTCCAATTCTGGAGAAGAATCATTTTTACCTGGTGTGCTTTGAGTTAAAATATCCTACAGTTACAGTGATTGATAATATGTGTGATGTGCAATGCGTGTTTAGTTTGGAGGATCATCCAGAATTCATACATAAGGGGACACCTTTAAAAGTGGTAAGACGTATATGGTTCTACAAATTTAGATTTATTAAATTATCACAAATAATATGATGTTAATGATATAATATAAATAAATTACATTTTGCAGAAACACATATTTGTATCGTACTTGAGATCAGTTGGGCATCCAAAATGGAGAGATATTGAAGGCTCACACCCACAGAAGTTAAAGATTGGATGGTCGACATCAAAAACTATACAGATTGTGGTATTTTCATAATGCGTCATATGGAAATGTTCATGGGGAGTCAAGTAAAGAATTGGGATTGCGGGTTTCCAACAAAAGATAACAAAATGAAGATTAGATAAGAAATCTCCGAAAAAAATATGGATGCAAAATCCTTACGTCCGAAGCAAACATATATAGGGATAAAGTTTTGAGAGAAGTAGTATGATACGCTACTTAAAAGTACAATTTTTTTGTTACTTTTGGACCCTTTGAAGGCAAAAAAGGTGTTTGAATGTTGACTTATGGTTATTTCCGTATGTTGGTTGTTTCTTATTAATGTAAAAAGTTTACATTTATAACCCGCCTTTGATAAAGACATTTACTTATAGTAGTGATAATTTTAACAAAGTTAAATGGATACATATATGTAACAAATGTATTGTAACATCTCGCATTTTTGTTAACTAAAAGTTAACTTCGTTTACTCTTACAAGGGTTATTATTGTCAATTTTGAAACTCGTGTGTTGTTTGTGCTTATTTATTATTGTCATTGGGTTTTTATAAAAGTTAAGCATAAATATTAAATAATAATAATGTTAATATTAATAAAAGTAGCAATAATAATAAGTAATAATAATGAATATAGTATTAGTAATAATAAGATTACTTTTAATATGGTTACTTATAATTTATAAGGGTTATTAAACTTATCCATATTTAAAACATAAACTTAAATTAAGTTTGAGGGTTTATTTGTCAATTTGGAAACTTAAAATGGAACTTTTAAACATAAAATGATAATTATTAAACTAGAAGGACCATTTGTGTAACTATTTGAAACCCAACCCAAAACCATTTCCCTCTCCCCGATTTTCCGGCGCGACGCCGGCGAGGTCTAAAAACCGTTAAAACGCGTAAAAATGAACCCCAAACACTCCAAACCGGTTCATGGAATCGATTCGAACTTAATCATGAACTAAAATTGTGTTAAAACACCAGTTACAAACCTCAATCGATCGTATAACCAATACCTTTAATCCCATAACCGTTCGGGCATTAAATCTCAATTATAATCTAATTAATCGAACATGAACGATCATGTACCTATTCCTAATCGAACTCAACACTCAATTTCCCCTGAAACCAACACAAGCATCATTTTGATTACCCACTTAGTCGCGAACCTACATGCTAAGCGAGAACCATCTTCTGGGTGATTTAAACCAAAATTCACATAGGGCTTTTCATCATTGTGAATACTTGAAGCTTTCTGCAAAACGGATTTGTGTATCAATCTTGTTTCTATCTGAATCGTTCACGTCATAGTTGCAGTTTGTTCATTATAGTGTTCGAATTCAGATCATCTTCATTCGGGTAATTAAGCATATCTACATGCTTGATTTTACATGGGGAACAAAAGCCCCATGATCTTTACCATTAACAACATCGATTTAATGCTTAATTTGATTCAAATTCGAATTAGGGTTCTAGGGATTGGGGATTCTGTTTATATGGGTTTTTAATGTTTAAAAACCAAGATCTACCGCGGCTGAGATCCTTGGTTCACGGTTAAGTCTTGTTCCCACATACATGAGGTCCGGGTTCGAACCCGGGCACCCTCATGTAATTTTTTAAAAGCCTTTTTGGGCTTAAATTAATTATAGAAAATTTATAATAATTATAAAAATGACTTTTATAAACCCTAAATATTTTTAAAGTCATATTTCTAAAAAATTTATTCTTGTAAAACATTTTAATATTTTAATTACAAATGGGATAATTAAACATTTTTATAAAAATTAGATTGTTATGTAATACTTAAAGATATTAAATTAATATTAGACCTTATGTTTAAGGATTTATCATGATATTTATAGAATTTAAATATAATTTTATAAAATAACAAGTTATTTACAAAGGATCAATTTCCTTAAAAATAAATTTTATAAATTTCCTAAATGGTATTTTTATAAGAATTTGTTTACTTTATAAAAATCCCCAAATTTTAATACCCTAGTTCATGTTAACTCGTTAATCTTATTATTAACCTAAATCTTATAATATTTATATATTTAGGTGCCTTGTGACGTTTTATCTTGGAACGACATATTTTTTATTCTTATTGATCTTCATTATATACTTATTTGACAAGTGAGTTTTTCCTTGCCCCTTTTTTTACATTTTTCACACTAATTTGGGGTGAAACATGATTACTTATACATAATGCACTTGTAAACGTTTAGACTTGTGAAGCACTTGCAATTCATATTCTTGTCATGGTTATTTGTGTGTTGTAAGTGTTTATATGAGATACATATTTTTGTTTACAATCATTAACTATTGCTAGCCTGGCGACGTCTTTGATCATTGGGCCTGACAGCCTATTTGGTGCTAAAGTCGATGTATTGCCGACTCCTGATGACGTATGCTTGTTCATCATGGGAACCAAATACACTTAGCCAATCTTTTATACTTGTAATCAAGTCGAGGTTTGGTTGTGACGATATGTGTTCTATAACCTTACTTGCTTATGACCTATGACATGAATTGCTACTTGTAACTTTATCATATTATGTATAAACACCTTGGAAACTCATAAACTATTTATAGTTGACCTTTTATTTTTATCATGTTTCACGAAATCCCCAAGTTTAAAGTGGACTTTTGAAGCTTGCAATGAAACTAGGACTTGGACCTAGTTTAATAATTAAAATATTATGTTATGTTTTGATTTATGTTTGAGCTTATTTCAAGTTTGATACTTATGTTTGTACTTCCATTTAAAACTTATAATTTAAATATTTACATTTAATTATAGCGTTATGTGGTTGTGAACAATCTTAACCCTCACATCTCGACGTTTCCGCCGTCAAGGTTGGGGTGTGACATGTATGAAAACGTATAGTTAAACTCACAGGAAAGGAACTATGAGTATGTTGTAACAATTAGATGTAATAAATGTATAAGTATCTAACTGAAGGGGAAATAAAAAGATATCAAAAACATGTGAAGTTATGTTACGTATATGTAGGCATTATGTAATGTGTTCCAAAAAATAAGTCGTGGTATAAACAATGAAGAATACCATGATACGTATATGTAAGCTGATGTTTTCATTTCCATATGTATACGTAGGATTCTGGTTTTTCAATATTACTTATACTTTAGAATGGTTTAAAAAAATCTAAACCTAAACAAATATTAATACTTTAATTGTTATCAATAAAAGACCAATTAATAAACAAATATCAGAATAAATTTTATTAAAAATTAACAAGTTTAAATGTATGACCACAGAAGCTCATGAATAGATGCAAGCTTATGAATAGATGCATGAAATTTTGTGTTGTTTAATATATGTCCATAAACCTGTTACAATTAAATTGAAGTAATAATTATTACGCCCATGCATATATTTTAATACAAAACTAAGAATGTTTACACATACGTAACATAGCTCAAAATATAGAAAATCCCAATATTGTAATAAATTAATTGAAAATAAAAATTATTCTTGTGTGAAATTCAAACGGACATAAAAAATTAAACAAAACAAATAAACATTATTCAAAACTTTTAAACATTATCATCTTGCACATATAGTTCTTGGTCTTCTTCGTCATTGCTTTCGTCTTCAAACGAGTTATCTTCAGATGAATAATCTGATGATTCGTCATCATGAACAACTTTTTTTGAATCCTTGTTAAGTAATTTTAGTTTATCAGGGCAATTGTGAGAATCGTGTCCACGTACGTATTTCCTGCAGTAATTACACATCCTTTTAGGCTTCTTACTTTTAACTTTCGCCTTCTCACCTGGACCGATCAACCGCCTGTTCTTACCGCAACCTTTGTTCCTGATTCCCGCAGGTGGTTTATACGTAACTTCAACGGGCTCAAATTGATGTAAAACATCTTCAATGACTATACCATTTTTATTATATGATGGATCTCGAGGGAATTCATTAAATATTTGATTCTTTAGTCGTTGAAGATGGTCGTCAAGCCATGTAAGCCATGTAATAAATTAGTTGACCTTGGATACATCATCTGCCCAAAACAAGTTCCTAATCTCGTTGCCAACCGCAAGGAAATTAAAAGTGAAGTTGTTTTGGCATAGAGCACGATGTTGAATTCTATCTAAAAAGAATTGGCCATCATTATCACCAATAAATCTGG